>JASDQU010585650.1:39230-69826 GCA_032191745.1 Picea mariana | reverse complement strand
TGTGTTATATATTATTCTAGTCTAAGTTACAACAATGAATGATCGGCCTTATATAGATCTTTTAGTTAAGAGATGCACCCTTCACAATGGTCAATTACAAATATTAATGATTACATATATTAATTATTAATGAGAATTTAGTTATACTACATATAGAGGTCATGTAGTCATTACAAACATATGAACATGTGCTTTAGATGTATGAATGCATTGGGGTATTTGAAGGAGGTTCTCATATTCTTCAAGAAGTTATTATGTAACTCATCTCTCATATCTATTTTTGGAGTTGTTCTCTGTGCTCAAATTTGGTTTATATTGTGCGTACCCTAGGTTATCATGATATCTTAAGCATCTGGTACATAACATTTGGTATTAAAACATACAATCCTTGGGTTTGGCTTCTTCAAATGAGTCATATTGACATTTTATCTATAAAAAAAAAATGAAGTTTCAAACAATAAGTTTTTTGGGATTCTAGGAGGACATTGTGAAGTTCCCGTGGTTAAAACTTTAGATTCTAGTTTAGTATACTTTTCAAATTACATTCTATGGAAGTTAGGGTTTTTTATTAGTCCTAAAACTAGTCTCAAGCAGATGTTTTGGGTAAAATAGTCATATCTTATTCTACAAAGATCTAAATTGAGTCCCATTGGATGTATTTTGACCATAGTATTTTAGGTCAAAATTTTAGAAGTAGATCTGAAAAATTGGACACATCGCATACAATACAATTTTGCTCTCTAGAAAGAGCCAAAATCATCAAGTTTTGGGAAAATTACCATAACTTTATCCCGACACATCAAAATTTGGTCAAACCTATGGGATTTCAAAGAAGACATATCAAAATACTATGGGCCAAAATTTCAGACTTAAGGGTCAAAAGTTTTGAGTTACATTAAGAGAAAGGTCGACAAATAGGACAATCTCCAAATCAAGGTTTTAGAAGGTATGTTAGCTTAAAATTATCATAACTTTTGATTGGGGTATTTGATTGAGGTGATTCAAAATCCATTGGAAAGAGGAAACGCATGATAATATATTAGGAGAGGCATCATAGCTAATTGGGATCATCATTTCTAATCTATTATCATTGGAAGTTGATGATTTTGGTTAGATCTTGATTAATAATCAATGGCAATACCTAATTTTAGTGGAGATGAAAAAAAAAAAAGATAAAATCAATCCCATGGAATGGTTGAGGATGGTAAATAAAACTAATTTGAGTCCTTTGGGGGCATTTTTTTCTTTTCATGGTGAAGCTTCTAAGTGGTGGAATATCCTTGATGAAGATACTAGATTCTATTCCACACTGGAAGAATTTGAAAACTCTTCTAAAATAAATGGATCAAGGATACACAAATGGAGGAGATGAATAAAATTCAAGATGAATTAAATGAAGCTAAAGAAAAAATTTCCAAATCGTAGAGGGATAATGAAGAGATAAAGAAGGTCTTATAAATAAAGGTAATGAGTTCACCAAGATGCAATCTATTAATCAAGCATTGATGAAGGAGGTTCAAAAATTAAAACAAAAAAGGAGTAGCAAAGCAGAGTGGGAAAATGATGAGTCAAGGGAAGAATTGAAAAAAAAAATGTGAAGAAATCAAAAGGTTGCATAGGCATAATCAAGAACTTCTTAATTATTTTAAGAATGTGAAAAGGCATTTACAAGAGTCTAAATTAAAGAATAAGGATGAAGATATCGTTGGAAAAACTGAATAGGATACTACCAAAATGCTTGGAGAGGAAATTTGCAAGAAGGTTGGAGAATCCCTAAATATATATGAGGTAAACTTAGAAATGCAATCTATAATTGAAGGACATAAGAATTTTCTATATGGCATCACATCACAACTTAAAAAGGAGAAGGAAAATTCAAATAGGTCACCAAAAAATACTTGAAGAAGTTGAGTTCTAGCTTGAGGATGTACATGTCAAATATGATGGTACTATCTTCAAGGCTAGAGTAATCAAAGATCAAACAAAGATGATAGAGGATATCATTGTCTTTGAAAATAATATAGATGAAATGGGTGACCATAATGAAGGAAAACCATCAAATGTGAAACCATATCGACACCCTCGTTTCCAAGAAAGACAAGGAGAACAACATCAAAATTACCCAGGAAGAAGATGGAGTAACTAGAAATATTCATGGAAAAGGGCATCACAAGACCATTATTCGATAGGATATTATCAAAGACCAACAATTACAACAAATTGGATAAGTCACAACAACAACACATGGAATCAAAGGAAACAAAATTATGCTACAACCATCTATCAAGGATCAAGATTGAAAATAATTGAGCTTGGATGGGTGGATCATCATCAATGACAAAAAGAAAGCAAGAATATAAGGAAATCCTATTACTTGGTTTCGTCACATGTAAAGCCCTTAATTGCATAGCTTTGAGGGTAAATTTTTTCGAAGGAGGGTACTATGATATGACCCCAAGGTGGGAATATATGGGGTTTAATGTATATGTGATGGGATAATTGTGTATGATATAGGGGTTTGCCTAATAAAGGGCCCTCATATGCAATGAGTGAATATGTATATATAGAGGTCATGTAGTCATTATGAAAATATGAACATTTGATTTGGATGTATGAATGTAATGGGGTATTTAGGAGGTTCTCCTATTCTTTAGGGAGTTATTGTGTAAGTCGTCTCTCATATCTATTTTGGAGTTGTACTCCATCCTCACATTTGGTGTACATTGTGTACTATGGGTTACTATGACATCTTAAGCATTTGGCACATAACAATGCGAGGTGTGTTTTTAACCATTGCTTTTATTTTTTATGTAACTAGAGAAGGAATTTATTTGTTCCTTAGCATTTGATGTTTGATAGAACGTAAATAAACTGATTTTCTTGACCTTCATTGTTGGTCATTAACAACAATAGGAATCCCATGCATTTGGCAGCTCAATTGCGCTTAAAAACCTTAGTCTTCATTGTTTAAAGAACATCTCCAATGCTGGCAATTATTATTCTTCCTTTAAATTTAACACATTATGTCATACTTTCACTAAACACTTACATTTGGTGGTTGATCGGAGCTTGCCAACCTTTCCTTTTACTTTAAAGTACAATTTGTAGAACTGGAAATTTTGTGTTTCTAGGATTTAAGGTTTCTACTACATAAAAATTTGTAGTCTTTAATATTCTCAAAGCATTGATTTATTGCATTTTTAATAATTACATCTTTCGATTTAAATCATGCCTTTTTCTTCATTTAAAATGTCAACTTCATTGTTTTGCAGTTACGCTCTTAGATGCTAACTTGGAAAACTAGTGATGGGATCTAAACTACTATCTTATAGAAGAAGTCAAACTATGATGGATCAAGCTTGACTAAAATCTATTTATTTTGCATTAAGAAAATCAAGAGGTAATTTGCAAAGTGGATGTAAGGGACATAAATAAAGGCATGTGTACAAAGAAACTTTGGAATATAGAATAAAGGTAAGTGATTTGGAGTAGGGTTTGATGGATATGCTACTTGTAAAATACTCTTCATTGTTCTTGGCTTCTAGTTTTGCGTTTATGTTTAAGATAGGGCTTTACATATAATCAATATGGTAATATTTTAGTGATATTTGAGGTAGCTTTCTTTTTAATAAGTACTTTTTGAAACCCTAACACGGAAAACCCATCATGGAATATGAACTACTATCTTATAAAGGAAGTGGAACTATGATGGATCAAGCTTGAGAAAAACCTATCTACTTTATTTTAAGAAAACTGAGAGTCAATAGATTGAATTTGGAAAATACATGAAGGGCCATTGATGAATTCATTAGTAAAATGAAAATGTGAAATATAGAATAGAGGTAGGAATTTCGGAACAATCTTCGATGGATAGGATACTTGTAAAATACTCTTAATTGATCTTGGCTAGACTGCTTCCAGATATAAATTTCTCTTTAACATAGGATTTTATAGACATTCGTGATGGTAAGATTTTGGTCATATTTGTAGTAGATTTCTTTCTAATTTGTATATCTCTCTTAATTATTTCAATCTTTGAGAGGAAAAGTGATATGATGAAATTTTATGAATAATTGCATCATAAGATTTATTCAATTTACACTAGAATAAGTTTTAAAACCTTTTGTGTAGCATACAATGAAATATTAGAAATTGGAAAGTGATTCATTGATGATTGCATACATGTTTTGTTTTGGAGTGTTTGCCATAAATGTTCTATACAAACTCAGGGTTACCTCCACTTGTTGGTTAGGTTTAAAGTGTAGGTGATGCGTGTGGTGTGAATTGAAGGGGTGTTCAATGCATCGAGCATAACATCACTAGAATGTATAGATGAGTTTGGATCCTATAGATGCAATATTACTGAATTTTATTCAACTATCAATTAGTCATATGTTTATGGTCTTTTTAGCATATTAGAGTATGCATTGAATATTGGAGGACAATTGGGTTATGCATTGGAAAATTCACAACTTAATAACTTTGTAGGTAGCAAGATGAAATGTTCAAATTAGTCCAATGACTTTGTAGTACACCTAGGGAGGTAATATTGGAGGTACCCAATGGGAATGGGGTTGTGTATTATTAGTGGAGGTCATTCAATGTAAGGTGGACTAGGTCCACCATAGTATTAAATAAGTCTCACTATGATAGTTAGATATAATAAATAGGTCTTCTAGAAGATTCCTTCTCTAGAATGTTCCTAGGAGATAGAGAATGTTATATAAAGAAGTGTAAGGAATGTATTGAGCATAGTGAAGAATATTGTTAATGTATAAGCAAGTATTGCTTGAGGAGTTTTATCCTTCCCTAAGGATTGATATATGGTGTTACCCTACCTCAAGGTTTTCTCTATTTCTTTGGTTCAATGAATGGTTTGCTTTATTCTTGGTTATTTCTCAAATATATTTGCAGATCTATAGAGGTACATAACATTTGGTATCAGAGCTCTTTCATTGGCCACAAAAGGAAAAAAATAAATAAATATTTTTACAGATTTTTTAAAGGAAAAAATGGAGGCGGCACACTTCAGGTTCAGATCTGAAAATTTATGAGCAGAATTTGCATAAACAAATTGGATATTTGAATTCCTCTCAGAAATATACCCAATTTAAAAATAAAATAAAAAATTAGCCGAAACGGAGTCCAGGAAGTAAAGCTATGAGAATTTTAAATTCGACAATTTTTCGGGGTTTTTCCGGAAAAAGCCACGGGATTTGCATAGTAAGTTTTTTTTTATAAACCCTACTTTTTGTTGAAGACTTCTCCAAGCAAGATTTATTTTACAGGGAAAGATGATGATCCTAGTATCGAAGATTTCTTACAGTCTCACAAGTCAGAATGGAAAGAGAATTGGCAATATGGTCTACCCCTTGGTTTGAGAAACGATGTTTTCACATGGTGGAAATCATTTGACTTTTGGGAGAGGATATCACTTTCTAAGGAAGAACTTGAAAATTTACTTTTAGACAAGCGGTCTCATACGAAGTATAAGGATAAAGACATCACCAAGGGTTTATTTTCATGTGGCAAATCTATATTACAGATTCATGGTTGTATTCATAAAGAAAATTTCATTGTTTCTATTAACCCTAGTTGCCAACAAAAAATTATCAATGTTCAATTGGTTAATAGATTGCAAGTTTCGGCAAAGAATATTTAAATCACACAGGTTGCGGGTGAAAATGTTCAAATCTTTAAAGATTTGAAGATTACCATGGATAAATATGTGTTGCATTCAGGTTTTTATGCTATGGATATGGATGAAGTGGATATTGTTTTTGGATGTCCTTAGATAGAATCAATGGGTACCATTAATATTATTGTGTGAAAGAAGTTTTTGAAGTTGTGGTACAAGAAAAACAAAATCACATTGCAGGATGTGTCTCTTAGTAAGACAGACGGGCTCACGGAGGCCAGTAAACAAGTTACTACAGAGTTTGAAGTTGAATCAGAGGCAGAGTCTATAGAAGGAGATGACACTAAGACACAAGAAGGACACAATAAAGAAGCTACAGACGTCATTGACTCAAAGGCTCAATGTGTTGTAGATTTGAAGAAAAAAAAAAAACGATTCCCATAGTTGTTGTATATCGCCAAGCACATCGTATCAATAAACAAAATTCATCAAGACAAGGGCGTGAGCATCAACACACTTATGCACCAGTAGTGTTACACACCAAAATGTCACACTTAAGTGTCGCACCTATTTTCACCTAAGTGTCGCAAGTGTCGTAAAGTGTCACATGCACTTTACTAAGTGTTACAACATCTTGACACCATGAAAAAACATTTGTCACAATCCATAGTCAATGTGGAGGATAAATATATCATATGAAGGTCAAAATATTTGTGCACATGAATTATTCATTATTATTCATAAAAAGGAAATTAATTTAGTGTGAGAATCCACCTCACATTTAGTTTCCTAATCTAAAGGAGAAGTTGAGAGTCTCATGGATGGTTGAGAGATTTTCTCAAACCAAAATCCTAATTTGGTGGATCTTGAGAGATATTTCCTACTTAAAATCCTTGAGAGATAGTTTCTCCCTAAAATCCTTGAGAGATATTTTCTCCCTAAAAATCTTGGAGATCCCATTTTAGTGGATCTAGTGAGTGATCTTCTCCATGGTGGTTAAGCCTCCAATCCTATATATTGAGGGATTTCCATGGTGAAGAGAATGAAGCTTTCAGATATCAAACTTATGATCTTGGTAGCATCGTGCAAGGGCTAGATGAGGAGATCTTGGAGGAGTGTTGCATCATCGTCCATGTTTATAAGTATTCTCTTTGGGTTCTCATTTTAATATACTTGGCCAATTCCCTTCAAGCTTGTGTATTGTTGTATGTGCTTGTCTATTGTTCCTTCTATCTGTGTAGATGAATTTTTTTGATCTAAGTTTGTAGAGAAGGAGTTCTTTGTTTCTCTTTGCTACCTATTGCATTGCAGGTATCAAGTTGCGCTAAGGAGTTTGGAGATCAAGCTCGAATTGGAAGCAACAAGGATAAACTTTGAAACAAGGTGCATCACACCTTTTCTCCATCGCTCTCTTTCTGATTAGTTGAACTAAATTCAAAGGGATTTTAGTGTCCACTTTTGTTTTTCTGTCTTGGTATTAGGGGTCTGTAATCCAAGGGAAAGTTCACCTGTCCGCAGGGGAATATTTCCGTAATAGAAATTGGCAACTCCACTGGGGAAGGACTTTGACTAGTCTTTCCTTGGATCATCTAAACCTTTTTACCACCTTTAGATAATGTTTGTTGTTTGTTTCTAATCTACTCCGCTTTCTCTCTTCCTCATTGAAGATATCACAGAGTCATTGGCTAATTTTTCTAAGTTTTTAGCTTTCTTTTTTAGTTTTTGGGAAGGGTAGCGCTCCTCTACTGTGTACACCAGGGTGCAAGTGTTTGATCAGGGCCCCCCTATAGTGTATAATATAGCGCTAGTGTGCTCTGTCCCTTTGGAAACAAGAGCATTGATACTCTTTTATAGAGTTTTCTACCCCTTTCTGCTTGCTTTTTCTTAGTCTGATCCTGAGGCACTTTTTGCTCAGAGACCCTTGATTATCTTTGACTTTGTTTTGTTGAGAGTTTGACATTTATCACTCGTTTATGTTTATCTTTTGAGTTTGCAATTTTTCTCTTAGTTGTAGTCCCCTTGGGTTAACAAGATCCCTTGGTTCTTTCTGCCTTTTAGTTTGTTTGATCTTTGTCTCGTAAAGCTTTCAGATTGCTTGGTTGTTTGGGATTGTTCATCAACTAGGGTTTGTAAAGGTTGCTTGGTTGAGCCTTCTTGTCTTCATTTGAAACATCTCACTTTTCTGGATGATTAGGACTCTTATGACAACCTATCTTGATTTATGTTTCTTGCTATTCATCATTTGAGGATTTTCGTGACTGTTTGTATTCTTTCTCTTTTGCATCATTGAGTTTTTTATTGAACATGTTATCCCCTACTTGTTTTCTTTAAGTTCTCATTACTTTGAGTGCACTTTGTTTGACTGCTTTTTGCCTCATAGTTCTTTGTATTAAACTTAGATCTCTTTCATCTGAAAGTTAAGAAGTGAAAATTTTCCATATCTCCTTGCATAGTTAATCAAACGAAGAAATTTTACATTCATTAGGAAATTTGTTTTGGTTCATGCTTTGAAAAAAGAGATAGTTTTGCATGTGCATTTCAATTTTCAGAAACATTTGCTTGGTAGTTTGGCATTGTATTGATCCCAGAAATTGAAAGTTGCATCGTTTTAAGTGTTTTCTTGTGTTAAGAAGAATAGAACTCTTCTCCTTCCCATGCATAGAATTCATCGAAAGAAAGACTTGCATATCATTCTTTTGCATTCTATTGGAGTTGAGTCTCTTACACATCATCAGTTTCATCTCTGTGAACCCTTTGGGTTAAAAGCCATTTAAAATCAACCACGCTCTAATAAAATCAACTAGAAGATTTTTTGGATTTAGCACACCAACAATAGCATAGGATTAGGGTCTTTGGACTAGGTGAAGTGAGTAAATTGTCCAAGACTACTAAACGGACTATAGAGCACTAAACAATGTATAAATCCAACTTTAGTATAAGCATAGTCAGGAACCCCCTCTCACACAAGGGCTAAACACGAGGTCGTATGCGGGAGAGCAATGAAGATTACCCCGCCAAAGCTTAACCAATCGTAGCAAACAGGTCATATATTGGGGGTTATTCTTAAGAAACCACTGGTCTCATTTGGTCTCGGTGCTTCGTGAACTCTGAATCCGTTCGGGGTCCTCTGGAGTCCTATCGGTCCACTTGTCTTCAATTCTCTTGAAGAGCTTTGGACTTTGATATCCTTCCCATACGTTCGGTCCCGACTGTTGACTATACCTGCCTAGAGGCTGACTGCGATTTGGTAACCTTAGTGGCCTTTCTTAGGTACCTACAGAGGTGACTGTGGGGGGATTCCCACGGTACCTGAGGCAGAATTCGTATAACACTCTCGGTACCCTTGGAGGGTGATCCCACAAAAGAGAGGGTTGCTTGCACCGAGAAGGGTTGTTACGTGGAGGTCGCAGTAACTTCTTCTCACTTCTTCGTTAGCGGCTTGATATCTCGTCTTCAAAAGATTCTTAAATATGTTGTTGCTTGGTTGATTTATTTTAGTTTTCATAGGAGTGTGTTTCTTTGACTTTCATAGTCGACCTTAGGATCAAAGATTTCACAGTATACAAGGTATGGAACCTGACACTCAGGAACCTCAACACAATATTTCTTACAGAATAGTGATCGTAGATCACACTTCTAAAACCGGGAGCGTCGCTCTTGGAAGTGGCCAACACATTGAAGAACCAATCACAACTTTAGTAGAAATCCTTCCATCTTACATGAATCCACTTTTTAATGATCCACTAAGCCTACCACTTGCCGATCCACCATATACGATATATTTTGATGCCTTTTCTTCTTATTATTTACCACTCGGTTCAACCACTACACCATCCTTTGGCATGAACCCACCGATTTTTTGTTTTCCTGAAGGACTTCGGAATTCATCTTTTTCCACAACTCTCATAGTTGATATTGTTGGTGATTCATCTTTTCCATAAATCTCATTGACCTAGGTGACCCCAACTCAACCACTTGCACATTCATGTCCTTTCGCACATGAGTCAGGTAATATTCTTGCTTCATTATTTCTACACATGCACACACCAAGTGCCTTACTTGGTTGTCCCATCAATCGAATGGCCAGCAGTCAATTCATTCACACAACCATGGTTACACAAGATACTCAGCCTCCATATCACACATCATAGATTAGTACTCCCTACATTGGAGGTCAATCTTCAATGGTAGGCCAACCTTTAGCTGGGGGGCAACCTTCAGTTACAGGGAAACTTTTTACTGGGGTCAACCTACATGATTGCAACATCATCATGCCTGGGGGCAAGCCGCTCCTCCAATTCCTTCTATCCCTACTACCACTGTCCTATATCCTGGACATCCATATACAGGATTTGTGAATCCTTTGTGGGCTTAATCCAATCCGGCAGGCATTCCTCTGCAAGGAACTATGCCCTCTTGATCTATCAACCCCAAGATCTCGATGCAACAATCCCTCCAATCACAATATATGGGACGCCCATTAGGCCAACCACATCACATTGGGGGACCATCAAGTCAATTTCAGTATGTAGTAGGTCCATCCGCTCTATCACGGTACATGGGTGGACAAACAAGACAACCACCTTACATAGTTGAACAACCTGCACAACCACGATACATGGGAGGACCATCTAATTTTGTCATCTCACCTCAACCTGGATATGGTCCTACTAGTGTTCTCATGCAATATGGTTATCACCAGTATCAACAGCCTAACCAACAACTATTGTTTTTAGCTACGTTAAATCTTTTAGATCAGTCATGTTTAATAAACAATCCCATTCATCATGCCTCGTTTTGGCCTGCTATCCCTGCCAAATTACCATCTGACATCCCGAAATTCGACAAAAAACTTCAGGAAGATCCTAATAATCATGTTATGACTTTCCATTTATGATGTTCTTCCAACTCTTTGATGGACGATTACATTCGTCTTAGAATTTTTTAGAGAACACTTACAGGTGCGACAACAAAATGGTACATTGAACTGTCACGTAACTCCTTTGTCGACTTTAATTCTCTTTCCATGGATTTCCCGACACATTTTCAATTGCCTATATGGTACGAGACTGGTATAAAACTTTTGACCTCTCTTCAGCAATCCTCTTCCACCCACATCTCTGATCATATTCATGAGTGGAGACAATGGAGATGGTTGATTAAGGCTCCAATTCCAGACCAACTCATTGTGGATTGGTTTACAAAGTCGCTCGTGCTTCCCATTGCCTGCGATGTTGCTATGGGAAATGTAGATACTAAGGAGTAGACTATTGTCCATGAACAATATTTGGACTTGGTTTACTCCTAGTCTGACACACTTTACAATCTGATCCCTAATGATCCTCGTCTGTCGAACGATCCTCCAAAACCTACTCTGGAACCTAGTTTTGTTCCAAACACCACAACTACTTCTACTCCTCCTCAAACCTCTGAGGCGAATGCGGTCCAATCCATTTTGTCTTAGAAACTAGGAGGTAAGAAGAAAAATAAGGGCAAATCCAAGAAACCTTCTAACAAGCAAGATAATCCTAAGTCTGTTGATACTCAACCAACAAGGAAGCCTAAATCTCCTTGTATGATTTGTGAGGAAGACCAATACATGAAATATTGGCCTCATCGTGAGGTTGTCACTAAATATTTGAAGGATACCTCCCAACCGGTTCATCAACAACATTTGGTTGCACAAAACCTTGCCCCTCTGCAAGGGGGAAACACAATTCATTCCCACCATGGGGATGCTTCCACAAGCACCTCTAAGGTGTACATGTTTAAGACAGTTAATGTCATTATTCAAGCAAACCATTTTAACACTCCTCCAAGTGATCAGACCCCTTTCAATTCGAATATGATTACGTTTAATCTGGACTTTCTCCAAGAGAGACTCTCACACCACCAAGCCTTCCAAATTCAAATTTTGAGTGGTGGAAAGAACATCCATCGCACTATTTTGGATGAGGGAGCCTCCACCTATGTCATGTCTTTACCTTGTTGGAAAGCCCTTGGTTTTCCTGAACTTACCCTGTCTCCTATAACCTTGAAAGTGTTTGATGGGCGTGGTTTCCAACCTCATGGACTCTTGCAATCTTTCACTGTGACATTGAAGGGTAAAATCGTTTCGATTGAGATCAAAGTGGTCGACATGCCCCTGGATTATAACTCGTTACTTGGCCGTAGTTGGTTTTATGCGATAATTGTCATCGCATCTTCGGTGTTTTGTATCTTACGATTTCCCATCAAGGAAAAAATATCATTGTTGACCAACTTGAGTATACAACTCCAGATCGCCACAATACTACAGTGAATTATCTCCCTTTTCTAACAGTAGGAGCAAGTATTCATAAATATTCTATGCCCATAATGGTTATTTGTTTTCCCACTACCGCCACCCCAAGAGTTACCACGTTAAATATGATTTCGACTCAGGTGCAACAATCCTTAGAATTATATGATCCTTTGGGAATAATTGGTCCCGTCAAGCATAGTTATTTTCCTATGCCAAGCTGATTAAAAAATGAAACAGATGTTAACAAGCATAGTTCATTGTCTCTGTCAAGCTCATTAAAAAATTAAATAGACCCCCCTCCATTAAAATCGACTCTCATTCTGGATCATGTGCTTGAACCTTCTTTTCCTCCATCTCATGAAAATGTTCCCATTAGTAACCATACACCCAAACGAGAAAAGAAGAAGAGTCGCCAGTGGAAAGGATGCTTGGGGAGCAAGTCTCCAACCTCTATACATCATGCTGGAGAAAAATCGCTAGCTTCTATCACGCAAGATAGAGGCAAACCACCTCTAGAGAGACACAATGCTAGGAGTGATCCTCATTCCAAGTCCATCCCCATCGTGACGTAGTAACTCTTTCTGGGAACGAGCATAGTCTTTTTTCTTTCTCGTGCTCATTAAAACATGAGAATAGGTCATCGAGTGTACTTTTATCTCTTTTTCTGACTCGTAAAAGCTATACGAAAAAGGAACTCTTTGGAGTCTCCTTTAAGCTCTTTTCAAACTCCCTAAACATGAAAAGATTGTCGAGTGATCTTGCTTCCTTTCACACTCATTAAAAGGTTTGAAAGGGAATCTTTTGAGTGGTAGTTTATCTCTTGTTTAGCCTCATGAGACTAATTACGAAAAAGGAACATTCTAATCAAGCATGACCAAAAGAGTTCTCCCCTGTATTGTTTTACACTTTTTTCGGGCTTAGGAGACTAAACTTATGAAAAATTCATCCATAGAGTCACCTTTAAGTTCTTTTCAGACTCTCTAAATGTGAAAAACCACCGAGTTTACCTTCTTTGGGCTCATAAAACTGTACATCGAAGAACCTATTTGTGTCCAATCTCCAGGACCCATCTGGGACTGAACCACTCCTTCCTAGGGTTCGTTAAAAATACTCTTAAGGACTCATCCGAAGGATGAGCTTATAACAAGTACCTATTAGCCTCAAGCTCGTTAAAAATAAAAGGGTACTCGTCTATCTGGGTGGGGGGTGAATTGAAGGAAGTAGGACAAGTCTTTGGGAATTCTTTATGGCAGTTATCGTCACCCTTGAACATGACACATGTTTGTGTCTCATCTTACAGTTGGGTAATCCACTTGTCTCTTAGTCATACAAATTCCATGTATCGCCATACTTTTTAATCCAGTTGAAGAGTGCTCTTATTTCCATCACATTACATTCTTTGTACTCGTTGAGTCAATGCTTCCAAGTTAGTTGTCGTGCCTCATCATGTTCAAGGGAAGTTTCACTTCAAACCATCCATCTGCAGTAATTACCAATTTCTATTTCCTGTGTCAATTCATACTCATTTGATTCACCATCTTACATCAATTTCCTGTTAATGATGGGGGATACATCAAGGCCTTCTTTCGACGAGTCTTTTCTTATTGACTTCAGCACATTATCTAAGAATTAAACTTAGAAACCAGTTAGTACCTTAGGACCTGCATACCTCAATGGCAGGCCTCCTGGCTTTCGACAGTAGGTTTACATCATTGACCTCTGATCGGATGATTCCACGAATGTTCGACCTCAGCTCATTTATTCACATTCATCGAAATGTACTAGGATACCTTGGGAGTCATTGACATCATTGGTGATTTCCCTCGCACTTGTTAATGATTTACCTTAATGATCGGTAATCAAGTGGTTTCTACCATGTTCGACATCAAATCATCTATTAACATGGATAGATTTGTACCACATCAGGACTGGGATGAAGACCTTGGGTTGAGCGTTCACTCTGTTATCTACTTTTCCCAGGCTACAAAAGAGATCATTTGAACATACTGATATGTATATTGTCACATATATCCACTTTGTATTGATCTGTGGCTATGTTTTTTCATCTCGTAGCTCCAATGTGTATTTTTTGTGCCTGCGATCAGTTCATTTCATGGAGGTATGGATCCACATTATATCTTTGGTGACCATATCCTCAGTCAAAATTCTTCATGGATTCGCAGTGTATTGGTTGGCGGCCATGCTTTGAGTCATCTCGTATTCCGAGCATAGGTATCCCTGCCTCAGAAATGGAACATATATTAATATTGTTTGATGATTGTTTGCAACTTCTTCCAGGTTCTCCCACTCCAACACCCTTGCATTGAAGAATTTGTAAATTGTTTCGACCATCTGTTTATGTTCTGACCTCACACTTTAGGGGGCATTTGTTACACACCAAAATGTCACACTTAAGTGTCGCAAGTGTCGTAAAGTGTCGCATGCACTTTACTAAGTGTCACAACATCTTAACACCATGAAAAAAAAATTGTCATAATCCTTAGTCAATGTGGAGGAGAAATATATCATATGAAGGTCAAAATACTATGTGCACATGAATTATTCATTATTATTCATAAAAAGGAAATTCTTTTAGTGTGAGAATCCACCTCACATTTAGTTTCCTAATCTCTAGGAGAAGTTGAGAGTCTCATGGATGGTTGAGAGATTTTCTCAAACCAAAATCCTAATTTGGTGGATCTTGAGAGACATTTCCTCCTTAAAATCCTTGAGAGATGTTTTCTCCCTAAAATCCTTGAGATATATTTTCTCCCTAAAAATATTGGAGATCCCATTTTAGTGGATCTAGTGAGTGATCTTATCCATGGTGGTTAAGCCTCCAAATCCTACATAATGAGGATTTTCCCTGGTGAAGAGAAGGAAGCTTTCAGATATCAAACTTATGATCTTGGTAGTATTGTGCAAGGGCTAGATGAGGAGAGCTTGAAGGAGTGTTGCATCATCATCCATGTTTGTAAGTATTCTCTTTGGGTTCTCATTTTAATATACTTGGCCTATTCCCTTCAAGCTTGTGGATTCTTGCATGTGCTTATCTATTGTTCCTTCTATCTTTGTAGATGATTTTTTTTTATATAATCTTGTAGAGTAGGAGTCCTTTGTTTCCTATTGCATTGCATGTATCAAGTTGCGCTAAGGATTTTGGAGATCAAGCTCGGATTGGAAGCAGCGAGGACAAACATCAAAACAAGGTGCATCACACCTTTTCTCCCTCTCTCTCTTTCTACTTAGTTGAACTAAATTCAAAGGGATGTTAGTGTCCACTTGTGTTTTTCTGTCTTGGTATTAGGGGTTTGTAATCCAAGGGAAAGTTCACATGTCCGCAATGAAATATTTCTGTAACAGGTAGGGAACTAGAAAGGCAACCAATCAAGAGGTGCATGGAGGCCTACCAACACTATAGGAAGACATAAGGCTAGAGAACCAATCCCATGGAAACATCGGCACGATGAGGAACAAGGTTGCAAGGCAACAATTGCACATCATGTATGTATTCCATTAGAATGGATGGATGGTCATACTTGTAACCAGTTGGCTAAAATTCTTAGTCGATCGTATTGTATTGGCGCTAAACATGTCACTATAATCACAAAATAATGAATAAGAAACACATGAAAACTATGGAGCAAATACTTCACTAATTATAAATAGAGTAGTAAAAAAATGATCATCCTATCACGGCCACCCCAATTTCCTTTTATGTTATGTTGCATTCGCACTTTGAAGGTATGCTAATTATTCATTTTTGTGATAGTATGTCTAACTTCCTTCTTCTGCATTAATGATGTCTTCTTCTGGTGTTGCAATTTATTTATCCACATTTCTTAATAGGTGTGTGTTTAATGTTTAAAAAATGAGGTACACATGCTTCCCAAAAAAAATGAATCAAGCGCTTTACATCTTCTATTACATCATTACTAACTTACAAGTGGGGACTTTAACAACTACTACCACTTACCTATTAAATTATATGTTAATACATTGGTTAAAGATCCAATCTACTAATCTATTAATATGTGTTCTCGTATGATATGATACATTATTAGATTTAAGAAATTTGGGAATTCAAAGAAATGAAATAATTAATTATTATTTATTTTTTTAAATGTTTTTTCTTATGTTATTTAAATAAATATAGATTATATGTATATAATAAGCATTTTTAAGAGTGCTAGGTCTTGATTTTAAAAATTATATTATTATTATTATTAAAACTACCATCACATGTAAAAAGGTAAAAGATTGTCTCCATGTCATAACATCAAAACAAAATAGGGAAGGGAGGCCAATAATGGTCCACCCTTAGAATAGGGTTTCAATTGGTCACCTAAACAACCTCGAAACTTATGTGAAATGGCTATGTTGGAAGCTTACATGGATGAGGGTAGGTAACACCTTCAATTCACATTCAATTCCTTCATTTTTAGCACATGTTTGCTTCACTGCCTTTGGCTACTCCATTTCTTATTGTTTTGGGTTGGGATATGATACCTAGAGCTGGTGCAATATACACAATCCATTTGTTCCTCCTTACCACTATTTTTCTTCATCCTATGTACCAGCTCAACCATCCCTAAATACTGCCTTTGCTCGCTAGTCCATTGCATAGATGGTTTAGGGTTCTTAGTTACCCGAGTTCATGGTTTGCAATGTAGTGTGCCTATGTTTATTTGGAAAATGTTATGGTTTCCTCTGCCCTAGTTGCATAACACAGGCACAAACCACATGTCACGACCATTTTAGGTCTTGGGTTATTATATGTTTATGTGGAATTTGGACCTTTGTTTGTTGTCATTGTTGTGGGGAAAGCATGGAGATTGTGGAGAAACAAACTATATGCAAATGATTTTGTACTCTCTGATGACCAACAAAACATCTGGACAAAGGGAACAATTTCTTGACTAACCATTTTATTCTTCAGTGGCTCTTATTTACAAGCATTGGGTTCTTCATTAGCTAATAGTGGTCCACCTTGCAGGGAGTTGAAGGAGTAGTTGTTCGTGGAGTAGCTAAAACAGACAATAATTCTTTGTGGAGCTACGAAAACATATCAGAGGAAGAATTTTTTGTGGAGCTACGAAAACATATCAGAGGAAGAATTCTTTGTGGACGTGTATGATATTGGTAATTCCTACCTTGTTGATGACCCTCTTTGTTTGTAAACACACTAGATTTTTCATGCAAATCTGTTTGGCCATCTGTTAATTTTTTATGTAGATTGTGTGTTTGGGTTTGGCTCTGGCTATGTGGTATATTTTCAGTTTGCATGCATTTTCATGGGGTTTACTTATGAGTATTTTGGAATTTGTTAAGGGTATGGATCATTAGTATCGAGGGTTTGGCTTATAGATTGCAATTTTGGGTTTGGGTTTTGGCTTCTGTGCACTAGTAAGTCATTGCCCAATGTCTAAAAGGTCAAGATCTTATATGATGTTTGCATCCTTCAATTGGTATAAAATAATAAGACCCCCAAACATAGTAAATTGTATCTACTACCTTAAGCTATGGCGAGCGTGTCTACCCAATCAAAGTTTGCAATCTACAAACATGTTATGGTAAGGAAAATTATAATACTCTGAAAGTGATAATGGTAGGCTCTCAATTTCTTTTATCAACTCATTGGCTTTGTTAGAAATGACAATGGATTCCCCCAACTCAAGGGCATATAACACTCCCTTGTTAAACTCAAACATTGCTTATAATATTTGAGGCCTAATTTATCTTGTTCATCATCCATGATGTATTTAATCCCCACTTGAAGTGGAAATAAACATAAATTTTGTAAATAACAACTACAAATTTCTTTCTATTTGGACATGAACTACTAGACCTATAATTTTCCATCAATCCACATTGCTCAACCAATATGGGCTCGAAGCATGTGGTATAATAGAGTGTGGGAAATTTGACCAACTGACTGAATGTTCTTACAGGAACAAGAGAAATTTAAAAAGGTATTATAAGATCCATTCACCTTGTCTTGTATTCTTTCAATGTTTAAAATATGATTTTCCAAGATTCTCAAAGAGATGTATTTTTGTCATCCACCCTTCTTCCAACCTTTAATTGTTTCTTTCAAATCTTTGTGACCCAGGGAATGATTAAGGAAAATCCTTCACAAGAGGCTCTTTTTTCACTGTAGGATCTATGTCCCAAGTAGTTGTAGACACACTACCCTCTAAGGAACGATGTTCTTCAAATAAGTTCACTAAATAAAAAATGACACTAACCATTCACTGTGGAGTCTATGCCCTTTCCATGTTTAAGCCTCGATTGAAGGTCTCTTGAACCAAAAACATTATCCACTATGTCATCCATCAACCCAACTAGTGTGTCTACAAAAGAATTATGACTATCCAAATATTCTACAGCACTACTTCGATACATTTTTTTATGTCTCATCAAAATTTTCAATGTTCACCTCATGTGAACTAGCCTGCTTCTTGATATCTTGCCTTGTTTGTAAGTGAACAACAAAATATTCATAATTAGGGGCACAAATTTATAAAAGCTACATAACCATGCAACTAAGAGTTGCAATCGTGTCATGCCAAGGATCCGAGCAAATATGACCTTTTGGGGAGTTAACTTCCCAAAGCAATTTGTCTTGGTAATTCACTTCAATCTTTAAGTTCATTACCACCTCTCCCACAACCTTCACATACCACTTTTATCGAAATATTCTACATTATAAGCATGCTTGTGATTTCTTCCTTTTGATAAATCCAAGGGGCAGTACTTGTGATTTCTTCCTTAATTATGGGGGCTTCTACTTTTTTAAAACCCATAATGATGGGTTTCAATTACATGATGCCTTTTGTAGTTGATTTTTGCAATGCATTGGATTTGGTTTCATGCATTCCTCATGCATTAAATAAACAATTAATTTTGATGTTTCTATTACCTTCTCTTGATCCCCTTTCCCTTCTTGTTAATCTTGTTATTTTGTTTAACTTGAAGGGGAGGGTATAGAAAGAACATACAAGATGTTATTTATGCATGTGAGTATTTTTTTTTTTGTAAGTGAGTGTAAGAAACTATATTACTGCAAAAAGATTACGATACAAAAAAGGGGGGGCATCCTGGTCTGCCTAGTAGGAAACCAGACCAATGGTTCCCGAGTTGTGCTTGCTAAAATATACGAGGAGTGGGACTGGTCTGCCACCAGGGGAAAACAGGCCAGTCCTACCATAACCAGTTTGAAAACAATAAGCAACATAGACATAAAAAGTAGAAGCTGAGACAACCCACTAGACCCGAGTAGGTAGTGGGTCGAACTTACCTGACTACGCTTGACATTCCTACCATTAGACTAACCATTCACTAGTCCAGGACAATGATGTGTTTCTTTCTACCATCCGCCTGGCTCTTGTTATCATCCTTTTGGGAGATCATGTGAGTCTTCCTGATTTGGGTTGGTGCTCTGTGTCCATCGACTGGCGTGATGTCCATGTGATGGACATAGCACAAATAGAGGTGGAATTGAGTAGCCAACCTCTCCATCTTGGATTTTTGGTCCTTCTCTACCTCAACTAACAGTTTGGTAATAGTTTCCAGACTACAGAGGTGACTCAGAATATTGTCCAACATTTTCTTGTGTTCCTTGTTTTCCTCTTGTCTGGTGTCTTCCATTTCTGAACTCACTTTGTCGATCATCATCTTAGTTAGCCACGCCATCTCTGCTATTTTATGGTAGAGGGTTTCCCTAGGCTACGCGGCCCCCAGATCATTTACCCAGTCTGCTTCATGTGCCAGTGCATCCCATGCTTTGCCTTTACGTTTTTATTTTATTTCCTTTTCCCACCGGGTAATGGTCTCTTTTCCTTTCGACGCAACCAGAGTTTGGAAGGTGCCCTCCGCATATTTTGTCGCCCGCTCCATTCTTGTCACCCGTCGTGGACTAATCAGGATTTCCTTTCTAAGGGGATTCCTCTTCATGTGCGTTCGCTTCATTCGCACGATCCTGCTTGGTCTATCGCAGCTCCTTTGTTGGATACACAGCTCGTACCTCGCTTCATAGGGATTCTTCCTTTCCCTACCCTTGTATCTGTGATAGACCCTGCAGTTGTGCTCCTTCTTTTTGTGGCTACTCATGTTGTCTCTCCTCTTATTGATCTTCCCCTACTGCAAGCTTGTCCTTCCAATCATGGTTTGCCCATAGTGGTGATCTCTCCTGTCCTTTTTCCCCGTTGCGGCTCGTATGATCGCGATGACTCAGCCTTTATCTTTGTGCGGGTCCCTACCCCTACTCGCTTGAGATCTGATTGTGTTGCTCTGCGTACCTGTACTTTGGTATGGTGGATAAATTCTGGGCCATGTCACTCCCTCATGCCTTACGTCATTCGTTGCATGCGGTTTGTCGTCTGAACTTTCCTACGTGCTTTCCCCGCAACTCTTACTGTCAACCTTATTGTCGTACCCCCGCCTGTTATTTATGTTGATCCTACATGAAAATTGGTGGTCGAGTGTTAGGCAATCCTATCCTGCCTAGGTCCTGTGTGCCTGCCGCTAGGCCTTGCGTCGCCCTCCTCGATGTGACCTTCCTTGCTTAAGTTGCCTTCACGGTCTTTTGTTGCTAGTTGGATGCAGTCAGTTCTGAGTTGTCCATTCAGGATGTTGATCCAAATAGTGTCTAGTTCCAGACCTTCCTTCCCAACCTCCTCATTGGATAGCCTATCTGCCAGGCCATTCGTTGACTTGCACACCCAGTGCAACTCCACTTTATTTAGATTTTTCAAATGCTCTTGGATTTTCTATAGGGAATGTGCCAGACACCAGTCTCATTGAACCTTGCCCACTCTGGTGCCATTTTGGAGTCTCTTCATCATGTTGATGACCAGGGTGGAGTCGCCTTCCACGATAGTGTTTGTCATCCTTTCACGCCTTAGGATTTCAAGGCCAAGCTCCAGGACTCCAAACTCCATTGCGTTGTGGTTGAGTTTTCCATACTCCCAACGTACAGCCGGATGATGTTTCCACCACTGTCTCTGATCACCCCTCCTGTCCCTACCACTCATGAGTTTCCTTTCGTCGCCCCATCAAAATTCAATTTGAGGCAACCTAATAGAGGGTGGGTCTAGTTGTGGTATCCTAATTGGAGTTGCGGCTCCCGCCCTACCGGTGTGTTGTTGCGCCCGTCTTTTAGGTGAAAAAAATCCAGGATGTGAGAGTCATGGTCTGTGAGTTGCGTTTTTTCCTTCTTGCAGTTGTGGCTCTACACCGTTTCTCGTATTTGTGAGATTATTGCATCCTTGAGCTTTCCTTCTGGTAGGATTTCATTCCTGAAGATGTGCTAGTTCCTTTCTTTCCATATTGCCCAAATGATCATCCCCGGTGTTAGAATCCAACAGAGGTTCACCATTTCATTTTCGTCGTAACTCTCATTCCAATTGTTGATGGTTGCATTGATTTTACCTCGGATCCTATTGGACTAGCGATAGATGCCTGCCGCCCAATCCCATATCTCTGTTGTGTAACTGCATTCATTGAGGAGGTGATTGGTTGTTTCCTCCTTTGCTTGACAGAGGTGGCAGCAAGATGGACCTATATAACCCCTTTTCCTGAGGTTTTCCCAGGTTAGAATTTGGTTGTGAAGAACTAACCATTCAAACATTTTGATTTTTGGTCATTGGGGGTTGCACCAAATATTTCCCCACTGTTGCGTCGATTGTTCTTGATCCTGGTCCACGATGTAATACCGTGCTTCTTTTAGGTTGAATTCTCCACCATTTTCCCTGCCCCACCTTAATTGGTCCTCTTCCTCTAAGACTGCAATTTTACTTTTCCCCGGTTCCTCCTCCACTTCTTTCGCTAGAGTTGTGATCCTGTCTCTATTTTGTGGATTGAGTTTGACCCAGATCCTCCATCTGTCGCTACCATTTCTTTGCTTCCAGTAGTCATGGATTTTTGTTTTGCCTTGCACTATCATTTCCTACTGGAGCTCCTCCCTGTCCGGATTTTACATTATGGGTTCATGTTGCCATGCGTCCTCCCAGAATCTAGTTGTTTTACCATTTATGACTTCCTAGAAACTGTGTTTATGGATCCAATTCTTGTTGCGCCAGGCAAGATTCCAGATGGATGATCCCTCCCTTGTGCCCATGAATTGAATTTGATCCTGGTCATTGATGTTTGAGGCGTACTTGGCCTTCCAAGGTTTGCCCACAGTATTGAAATGTCCTTGACCCATCTCCACCAGAGTTTTGCCCCACAGGCTTCGTTGGTTAGCTGTGGGTCTTGTAACTCCAGGCCTCCTTTGCCTTTTGGTCTACAAACCTTCTTCCGGGCCACCAGGGCCCATTTCTTTTTATTTTCAGCACCTCGCCATAGGAAATCTCTCTGAATGGCTCTTATCTTTTGTAGTATTCCTTTGGGAGCGGGAATCACTAACATCATATACATCAGAATTGCTTGTAGAACCGCTTTGCTAAGGATAAGCCTCCCAACCAAGTTGAGAGCTCTGTAAGTCCAATTTTTTACCCTCTCTCGCAGTTTGTTGATCACTCCTTCCCACATTGCCATTTTTCATGCTCTGTCCATTAGGGGGATTCCCAACTATTTCGTTGGGAGCGTTTTGCGTTCAAACCTCAGAATGTTGGCCAGGTTTCTTTGAATTGCAGGATTAATGTTGAAGAAATAGATCATGGATTTGGAGTGGTTGATCTCCGCCCTTGATACTTCCCCAAAGTCTTCTAAGATTCTTTTAAAGGCTTTTTCTTCCTTGCCCGTGGGTGTGCCATGGAGTAGGGTGTCATCAACAAACTGTTGGTGTGTGGAGGTTGGACAATTTTCGAAAGGTTTGATGCCTTTTATTTCCCCTGCTGCAGTTGCGATTTTTATGCTTCAGCTGAGCCCTTCCATCATCAAAATGAATAGGAAGGGGGAAAATGGGTCTCCTTGTCTGATGCCTCTCGAAGGCCAGAAGTGTTTTGTTGGGGCTCCATTGATTAGAAGTGAGTAGCTTGTCGTTGAGACTAGATTGACGATCCAGTTGATCCAGTGTTGTTCGAAACCAAAGTCTTCCAACATCTTGGCCATATAGTGCCAGCTAATTTTGTCGTAACCTTTGCCAGGTCAAGTTGGATTATCATCCCCCCTCTCCTTTGGCTTTTCAACATGTGTATAAGCTCATGGGCATGAATGATGTTGTGCATTATTTGCCTTTTTTATATGAAACCTACATGTTCCTGTGAAATCAGTGTGGGTAGGAGAGGTTTAAGTCTATTGTCTATGACTTTGGATATTATCTTGTAAACTACATTGCATAAAGCTATAGGCCTATAGCGATTTGGGGTCCTTGCTTCATTTTATTTTGGGATAAGGGTGGTCATTGTGGCATTTAACGCTTTCAAGATGGAGGCCGAGCATCTGGAGTCTTCCACCACCCCATAAACGTCATGTTTAACCACTTCCCAATGAGCTTTGAAGAATTCCACTGTGAAGCCATCTGGACCTGGGGCCTTTCCATTGGGCATCTCCTGGACCACTTGGTCAATTTTCTCCTTTGCAATGGGTTTGATTAGATTGATATTTTGCTCCTCGGTGACCAACCTGGGGATGTGTTGAGTTATCTTTTGTATGGCCTCAGTTCTATCTTGGTTGGGTTCCTGGGCTATCCCCTAGAAGTGATTGACCAGTGTATTTTCAATTTCCTTGTGGGATTCTCTTTCGATCCCATCCTGATCCCTAATTTTCAGGATTTTGTTGTGGATTCTTCTTGCAATGGTTGTTCTATGAAAAAACTTGGTATTCCACTCCCCTTCCTTTAGCCACCTGATTCTGGACTTTTGGCGCTATAGAGTTTCTTCCTGCTAGCATCTTTCTTCCCAGTCCTGGGTCAATTGGATCTCTTCTCTTTTCCAATCCTCTGTGTATCCCTCGTCTATGCAGAGTTCCTGGAGTACCCTCATTATGTCCTCAATATTTTTTTCCCTAGTTTATGTTTCCAAAGATTTCCTTGTTATATTCCTTGAGTTTATGTTTGATATACTTGAGTTTCTTATATAGTTTGAAAATCCTTGTCCCTTGATCCGATAGTTCCTCCCACCACCATTGGTTGATGTTCTCCTTGAAGGTGGGATGTTCAATTCAAAATTTCTCAAATCTAAAAGGTTTGTTCTTCAGACTGGTTTGGAAGTTTGCTTCCAATTGAACTGGCCAATGGTCTGACCCCCCCCCATGGAAGGATGTTGCAGTCTAAAGTTAGTCCCTACAAAATGATGGATTCTGACACCAAGAATCTGTCTAGCCTTGTAGCTACTTGGCGATGATTTATTCATTTGTTATTCCAGGTGAACTGGCTATTGTTGGTTCTAATGTCCACCATATCCATTGTATCAATGAAAGCTGAAAATTCCTCCGCATCTCTATCCAGTCTCTTGGTGCCCCCTTTTTTCTCCACAAGTGTTGTGATGATGTTGAAGTCCCATGTCAGAATCCAATGGAGGTTTTTGGATCGGGCCTTTATATTTTCTAGGTCTAGGAGCATTATCCTTTTTTCCTCCAACATCTGGGGACCATACACATTAGTGCATATAATCACCTCTGTGTTATCTATAATTTGCATGTTAACCGAGAGTGTGTGTCTCGTGGCTTCGGCTGCTAGTAGGTTCATCGATTGTGGGTTCCACAAGGTGAGGATACCGCTTGCCATTTATTGGCCTTCGAAAAATAACATCTTGTACTTACTCCATTGTTTCCATTCTGTCTATAGTGCATTTTGTCTCTTGGATGAAACAGAGGTCAGGTTGTTCCTTCCTCAGTCTAGTTTTAAGGATTCTTTGCTTTTATGGGTTGTTTACACCTCTTATATTCCATGTTATAATATTCATTTAAACATGTGGGGGGGAGTTGGGAAAGATATTTTTTATCTTACCTGAATTTATTAACAGGGCTCCTAGTTATTATAGGGCTACACTGTTTGATTTCCTACCTTTCTTCTGCCTCGTCTGCTTGGGTGAATGTTGTGGTTGCCCCTCACCTACTTTGATTCCCAAGTGTCCTATCTTGCCATGCATGTGCTTGAGTCCTCTGGATTTTGCTTCCTCCCTTAGAAGGAAAAGGTATTGGATGCGATCTAGTTGTTTCGCTGGCACATTGTCTACTCCCTGCCTGTTCCATTGCTCCAATATGTTCGAGAGATCTATTCCTTCCCTTTCCACAATGTCTCTGAGATTAGTATCTTCCATGCCTACCTCGCTTGGTGTCATCTCTGAGTCTTCGTCTGCCTCCTGCATTGGGGTGTTGGCGTCTTCGTTTCCTCTTTCTAGAGGACTTGCACTACCTCCTTGTTCCCTCTTATTTCTTGGAATTTCTATGTTCTCATGAGTTGTTTGCTCCCTAGCTTCTTTAGCTTTTGTCTTTTCCTTTCCTCCTTCTTCCCCTTGGTTGGCCCTGTCTCATCCTTCTGGTCTAGTCCTGGTTTCTGGATTGCTTCCTATTGGGGTTTTTCTTTGTTTCTTGTTTGCTCTATTTCTGTGGTTCGGTTTTACAAACCCGTCCTCATCTAGCTATGTTTTGGTGTTTTTCGTTTCTTATTTTTTATTGAGAGGACATTCTCTGATTAGGTGTCCATTTACATGGCATCTTCTGCATCTAAACGAGATCTGCTCGTAGTCAATGCTTTGTATCCATTCCTCATTCTTGAACTCCAGGATTATGGCTTTTGGGAGCACCCCCAAAACATCCATCTCTATGCAGATCCTTGCATAGGATGTGTATCTCCCTTTTAGGGTTGCTTCCGATGTCTTAACATATTTTCCAAGCTTGTTTTCGATTGCTTCGAAGGTGGACGGAAACCAGTATTCTAGCGGTAAGGAGTAAACCCTCAGCCACACTGGGACATTTTTAAAGGTTTCTTTCTCTAGGGAGAAGTTTTCCTTCCACGACTGCATGTACAACCCTGCTGAGGCATGAAAGTAAGCCCCCCCCTCAAAGACTTTATCCCTTTCCTCCAGGTTCATGAAGAGTGTTTTGAAGAATCCTTTCGAGCCCAGGTGGAGTTCCACTTCTCTACTTGGCTTCCATTGATATTTTATCCAGTTGCGCAACGTTCTTTCTGTGGGCCACAAACCCATGAACTTGCAGATTAGTGCATGCGTCTTCATCTGGTCCCGATAGATTTGTGTTTGTGGGTCTTCCAATATAACCCTGGGTATCAATGTTGTTTTAGGTTTACATGGGTTGCACCCATCTGCCCCACTGGGGTTCGCTGGTTCCTATACATCCTTCTAGGCTTCTCTGGCTTCTTCCCCCACGCGATCCCTTTGTTCCTGGTTGCTCTCCTGATTCTTTTCCAATCCTGCTCCCGAGGTGCTTGTCAATTTCTCTTTGAAACCAACGCCTCGTGGGCCTTTCCCCGTGTCCACCACTACCTGCTTGTATGAGGGGGTTCCACTCCCGCCCCCTTTGGTAACCATTTTGTACGTTGTTGAGACCGCGACTGTCAAACCCTGGCTTGCGGTTTCTCTAGACGCTCCAAGAAACAAGTTCCAATACCCATATATTTAAGAATTATAAGTACGCTACTCTGCATGTGAGTATTAACAACATATAACTTGTGGTAAAAAAAATCCTTATATATGCTTTTACAAATTGGCTAAGCTAGTGAAAGAAAATGTTTCCATATTCTCCACTATCAAAATGCAACATTTGAGGATAAGAAAATTGGGAGGTGTGTTTTGAAGCTATTTCTCTAAACTTTGGCATCTTTATCTAGTCTCCAAACCTGATGAATATGGTAGAGGGACACTTGATTTTAAAGGATTCTATACAATGAAAGGCAATGCACAATTGTAACTCGTTTCATAGAGTATGCATATGCATAGTAATATCCTTATAACAATCTTGCAAAGAAAAAAGGCTTATCAATCTTGAAATTTTGATGTTGACGCATCAAAGGATATCCATGTATGGTATTTATTATTTACTATTTATATGAAGTGTCTAGTATATTGATTGTGATATCTACTTTTTTAGACAAGAGTTGAGAATGTAGAGTGTCCATTGGGTTTATTATGTTGTGGCTATTTGGTTGTCATTCCCTTCAATGCTTCTTACTGTGTAGTTGATTTAGTAGACTCTATAGGCTATACATGTAGCTTGAAAATTGATTCCAATATTTATAGAAAACCCATATTTGATATTTTGAGTTTGCCTTCTTAAGATACAATTTCATTAATAATGCATGATTCTGATAACTGCTTGTTGGATTTACTCTTTTTGTTATGGTAACTGCATTTCGTTAGGGTCTTACCCTAACCTCCCTACTTTAGGCTATCGAGGAGTTAGTTAATTGTTGTATGCGGTCATCCTCTTTGAATAGGACTTATTGGATAGTAGTGGATAGTTATTTAATGTAAAATGATCCACTTTATAAGCCCCCCTAGGTAGTTGGCACCCATTAGTGACGAGACCACAAGTAGTTAGGGTTTTTGCTAATGAAAAATTATTTGAAGAGATAGGAGACTGTGGAATGTTTGTCTTAAGTTGTGTATTTGGAGCTCTGCTCAGTGAAAACATAGTCACCAACTTGACGAGAATCCTCCAAAGTTCATGTTTTTTTCTAGGTTGTATTTAGTGGCTTGCTTCAAAAAGTGGCGCTATTGGTAACACCCTTTTTTTGTTTGGTGGCTAAAACCGTGGCTTGCTTGAAATCGTGGCCTTGACGGTTGACACCAAATTGCAAGAAATTGACCATTAAATCGAAAATTGATGCTGCCAGTAGCACCGATTTTATTTTTTGAGTAAAAACTAAGACTTAATTGGGACTGTCGCCTTAACCACTGGTATCATCTAAAAAAAAGGCTAAAATCACCTCCTAAATTGGAAAACTGAAAATTTGTTTATTAATTAAATATTTATTAGTTTTATAATTTACAGTAAATGAAAAAAAACCTTGTAAACAAATTTTTTGAAGAAAAATGAAAAAGAACACAATTAAATAAAAAATTGCATCGAGTAAATTCTAATAAAAAATTAAAAGATAAAAAGAGCATAAAACTTTAAAAAAAAACACTTTAAAAGAAAAAAGACCAAAAAAAAATAAAATTAATAAACCTTTAGAAAAAACTCAATTTTAAAATATTTTTTTTCAAAAAATATCATAGAACGTAAGGAAAAACACAAATTTCAAAACAAAATTAAATAAAAACTTAAAAACAAAAACTTGAACAAACTAATTAAAAAAAATAAACTAAATAAAAGTCTAACTTAAATAATAAAAAAATAAAAAAAAGATAAAAAAAAATCACACATAAAAAAATTTAATTTTAAAATTTGAAATGCAAAGGGGGGTGCGGAAGGGGGAGGGCAATGTCAGGCATCGTAAAACCAATGCAAAGGGGGTAGGGACGATGTCGAGCATCACTCTCCCCCTTCCCCACCCCCTTTGTATTTCAAATTTTAATGTTAAAATTTTGTATGAGTTTTGTTTTGTTTTTTATTTTTATTTTCATTATTTAAGACTTTTATTTAGTTTAGTTTTTATTTATAAATTTATTCGTTCAAATTTTTGTTTTTTAGGTTTTATTTAATTTTGTTTTGAACTTTGTGTTTTTCCTTACGTTTTGTAATTTATTTTGAAAAAAATCTTTCAAAATTAATTTTTTTCTAAAGGTTTTTTTTTTAAGTTATTTTATTTTTTAAGTTTTATGCATTTTTTATTTTTATTTTTGTCCTTTTTCTTTTAAAGTGTGTTTTTTTTAAGCTTTATGCTCTTTTTTTGTTTTAATTTTTAATTAGAATTTACTTCATGCAATTTTTTTTTTAAATGTGTTATTTTCCATTTTTCTTCAAAAAAATTGTTTACTAGGTATTTTTTTCAATTTCTTATGTAAATTATAAAACAAATTAATATTTAATAATAAACAAATTTTCAGCTTTCCAATTTAGGAGGTGATTTTAACCTTTTTTTTAGATCGTACCAATGGTCAAGACCATGGTCCCAATTAAATCTTAATTTTTACTTGAAAAATAAAATTGGTGCTACCAACAGCATCGATTTTCGATTCGATGGTCAATTTCTCGCAATGGTGTCGGTCGTCAAGGCCACGATTTCAAGCAAGTCACAGTTTTAGCCACCAAACAAAAAAGGGGTGCCACTGATAGCACCACTTTTTGAAACGAGGGTTGACTTTGGTGTTTTTGACCCAAGAATATGAGTTTTTTGGGCCAGAGTTCTCGTTTTTAGGTCACAATTATCGTCGAGTCAATAACTTTGTTTGAGAGGTCACCCCACCTTAAGAGGCAAGTGGACATTGTTTTCATTCTTTGCATTATCATATATTCAAGGCTATCTTTTACATACTTCATCTTATTCACTCTTATTTTTGGTTATTTTGCAATTATATTCTTTGTATACCTAGTTGTGTTTCAAGTTTAAGGGTTAAGGAACACTACTAGTGGTATAAGATCTCTTTCTTGAGCCAGTATGCCTCTAAATCTTAGTATATTTTATTTCAATCTAGAGATGTATTATGACGTCTTTAAATAACAAAGTGATCACTCATTCAATGGGTAAAATTGAGTTTGGGGAAGAATACATGTAGGAAATACAAGTGGAATCACTTTGTTGGAAGCCCTTGTAACCCTTGTTGGTACCCTTTCAAGTAGTATCACATCAGACAACACCTATATACAAAATCTCACTTCCATGTACCTTCGAGTATATTAGAAGTCCCTTAGGTATACCTGAAACCAACTCTAGATCAACAAGTTGATTGTCTTGTTGTTATAGAACACCAAGAATAACACTTGGGGAGATTCGCTCTCTAGTACCTAAGTAGTCAGGTCATATGACTAAGGAAACAATTGAGCCTCCTTAGTTAGTGCCATGAGATATTGGGCCGAGTACTATTGTTATACCCCACAAATATATTAGACAGTTATAACACCTGACACTCCTCTATATATAGGAACCTACAAACCTTGGCTTTTGTAGCGAACCATCGAAATTCATACATCTTTGCATTTAGAAGGAATTTGGAGATTTTGTCATTGCAGTAATAAGAAGTTGGGAGTAATATTCCAAGAGTTTAGGTTTTTCCAACACCATTGCAAGAGACCTATCTCGAAATATTCTTAGCATCGTGTTGACTGCTTGGATCTCCCTCTCATGTAACCCTTTTTGTGTGGACCCAACAATATAGTGATTTAGGGTATATCCTAACACAGTATTTTTAAGCTATTGATCGTAGCAAGATAAGTGAAAAATAACACTTCCACAAAATCTTTGGTGGTCCCATGGTTCAAAATTGCAACATGGCTAGCTTGAAGAACCAACAATAGACCCAACCTTCCCAACACCAAGTTATGGATAGCAAGAATGTTGGCATTGAGGCTACACTCAATGTTACGAATGAAACATTGAAATCACATAACAACTTCTAGAAATTGTTAGGTGACCACTTGAATCTCAAGGTACCATATCCAAACGTTCACCCAACCAAAGAGGAATTCACAACCCAAGACATGCAGTCCATGCCCAAGTTGTTTCAAGATAACCATCACCCACACTTCCAGGATCACAATTCATGGCACCATTTTCCAAAGGTCGACATGAACAAATTTGACGGGTTTGACCCCTTGGGTTGGGTTACCCAATTGGAACATTATTTCTCTCTCCATGACAATACTAATGACCTACACAAACTAAAAGTG
>JASDQU010585648.1:95779-127145 GCA_032191745.1 Picea mariana | reverse complement strand
ACTGTTCTGCAGCATTTCATTGCTCTGTTTGCCTCATGATCTCGATGATTCTACAGTCCAGATCTCATCGTGAATTCGTATCTCGCGATTCCTTCGATAGAGGTTCTTGTCACACCAAGTCACGATAGGCGAAACTCCGAGATGGAGCTTTATGGTGCTCTGATCTTTCACCACGTGTCCTCTTGATCCAACAGTCCACGATTAAATCACGATCTCGCATCTCGTTGTTCCTTAGTAGGAGGTTCTCGTCACTCCAAGTTGCGATAGGTGAAGCTCCGAGATGGAGTATGATCAACGGTCCAGAGCTGATCTCTATTTAACGACTGCGATTGAATCGCGATTTCGCATATCGCGAAATCGGCATTCTTGATGCATTGGGTTCTTTGCCTTGTTTTCTATTCCTCTTGATGTCGCGATCCGTGAAACTCTGATAGGGAGTCGGATCAACGGTCCACATAACCCCTTGTGATGTACGGTCCTCCTGCTTTCGGGATTTTATGAGCCCATTTTCTCCTTGCACTTTAAACACCATGCAGGTTTTCCCCGATCCAACGGTGGTCGGATCCTGCGCTCAGATCTAACACCTGAGATCTATCCTCCTCTTCAGCACGCACTCTACTTGTTTTTATTCAGATCTGATGGCCCTCATGCTGTCGGGAATTTTGGATGGGATCCAACGATCAGCGATGCTTCTCCTCCAAGCTTACACATCCTTCTTACTTGGAAGAATTTCGACTCTGCGCTAATTCCTCCTGAGCCTACGTTGTTACTGTTTGTCCATCGATGCACACTTTGATCCTGCCATCTTCACTGTTGTACTTGCCAGTGTTTCCTTCAATCATTCGATCTTCTTTCCTGTTGATCATCGGTGTTGTACTCAAGCCATCATTACTGCTGTACTTGCCATCAATGACAAGCTTACGATTCCTGTAATACATTTGCCAACACATATATGTCAGCATAAGAATTTCAAGATGCAAGATGTAAAACACTTATCAGAAATAACCCCAGAAGTGAGTGCAACTGCTGAGAGGGGTGCTCATTTCCACGCAACCGTAGGCTCAGCGATTCCGATAGGATTTAGCACTAGCCACCCCCAAGCTGAGACCACGATGCTGCGAGACTGTGTCTCGGTTTTCCAGTGACCGAGAACGAGGGTTACTCTCCCCCTTCTCTGCTATCAATCACTCTGTGTATCTCCAGAGTTCTCTTCCTCCCCTCGCGTTTGCCCCCAATCGCTTCTCCCTCATGCCTTATCCTCTTGCGAGGTTGCATGTGGCGCGATTTCCCTCGCATTGGTTAGGCCTGACGGCTCTACGGATGGGCGGTTCACCCCCCCATCCCTCATTAATTTCTGAAGAGCCGTCTACCTACCAGCTTGCAAGACATTTAATTCGGGTCCAGTGAGCCGCTCTTGGTTCTCCGAGCCAGTGAAGTCCAAATACGGTATTTTTCTCAGTGGAAGTTAACGCCACCATTCTAGGTGCCTTCCACCGCCTTTCTCTAGCCATCGTGGTCTCTTTTTCAGCATATCCCCTCTTAGCAGTCCTGCAATATATATATATATATATATATATATATATATATATATATATATATATATATTCATAATATTATTCACATTCATCGACCTTTTCCACAAGGTCCATTCACATCACACATTCACATTTCTGAGTTTGCCATAGTTCTTGGCCAGTCCAGTTATTTTTACAAACTGGGGGAAACAAGGTGTTACAGTTTCCCTCTCCTGTCCTCGATATGTCGGCTGAAGGGCGTCGACCCCTCATCGTCACCAAGTGCATTGAAGATGATCTTCTCCCTCTTGCCAACACTGACTAGGTCAGTGTAGCCCACTTTCACCTTGAGGCTTATCTTATCCTCCTCTTGGCTCAGATCCATCTTACTACACCATTAACCAGTGTGCTATCATTTCTTGTGACTAAGCTCTCCACACCTAAGTGGATAACTAATGACTAATACCTAACACACCTAACTTGATTTATGATCGCATTCGTAATCAAGTTTGTTTGTGTTGCCAATAGCTCGCATTCACGTACCAGATCAACCTTTTTTATTTGTACCTCTTGATTTTGTGACTAACCGTGAGCATGAAAGTGTTTTATATCATCATATGGGTTAACTAAATCATATGTAAGTCTTGTGCTGGCTCTAAAATGAATCTTGACGGAAAATGGGACCCAGCTCCTACAGAGTGCTAAGCACACCGAACATCAGTTGGTTGTTTTGGTGGATTTATATTTCTATTCCCTTGACATATTACCTTAGTTTTAATGAATGATCTAAAATCCTACATATCTCATATGATGCAAGAAGTGATAGAGTCAGATTCGAGCAAAGTAATAGCAAGAACGGGGCCCATACTTTCATTAAAAATGCCTATAAGGAAACATTTTGGTTATTATTAAAAGTGTATTTCTCACCACCGGAGTAGGCCTATTGTATATATGATGCAAGTGTGATTCCTACGCAACTGACAGAATCGAAATCTGAGGTCCAAAAGTGCCAAAATGATCGACATCCCGCCAAGCAAGCCTTGCTAATTGTGGTCATCATTAAACATGGATAAAATCAAATGCTTGACTAAAATGTTCAGTTATATTGATATAAGTGTCTCTCTATGCTCTCCGCATTGCAAAAAATGACACCTCATTGGGGCATCGTATGATAAAGTTATGGGCTTCCGAACTCAATCTCTCATTGTCTCTTGCTAGTATGACACTTAAAAATTTTTCCATTTTTTCTTTCCCAGGAAGAAGAGATCCCTTCAACTCCGAAATTTCAGAGGATTTCCCATAATTTCCTCTTATACAAAGCGGAGGAGTTAGTTCAAACTCCTTCGATACAAAGTGGAGGAGTTAGTCCAAACTCCTCTTAAACATATCAGAGGAGTTAGTTCAAACTCCTTTGAAACATATCAGAAGAGTTAGTTCAAACTCCTCCAATATGTATCAGAGGAATTAGTTCAAAGTCCTCTAAAACATATCGGAGGAGTTAGTTAAAATTACTCCAAAATTTCGAAGGAGTTTCTATTAATTCCTCCGAAATTTCAGAGGATTTTCCATTAACTCCTTCAAAACCTACAAAACTGTCCTTTTAATTTAGCCATAACTTTTGACTCAAGTGTCCGTTTTGTGCGTTGTTTATACCATTAGAAAGGTATTTTCGAGATATAGAACCTCCTAGTTAAATGTTTTGAGATATTCCTCACCTATGGTATACTATTTTTTGTATTAATATCAGACACCTCTTTAACAACCCCAGAGAACACCACACCCCAACCGCAAGCAGAGGAACCATTAATTGAACTCAAGGAAGTTTATACGAAGTCTTGATTACTTATATTTCAGTTTTATTGGTTCAAGTGGTTTTTTTAATACATATCCCTCTTATACCACTCATCTACAATATGTTGTATGGTGTCAGGTATTGATGTCGAGAGGAGGATGCACTCAACGTCCTTATAGTGTGATCTACATCCAAGGATAATAGAGCATTAAGGACAACATCAATTGTCGTAGCAATAGGAATTAGTGATAGGAATATGATTCAAATGGTTGAAGAGGATGTTTGAACCCCGTGATGATCGATTGTCAAACTTGGACAACCAAGTCAATACGGTGGATGAGAGACACTATAGCCAAAATCCATGATGGTCTACCCACACTAGAGGAAAATTTCGAAATGTAACTATTGTATTTTCCCTCTCATAATTTCAAAGGGAATAAAGACAAAATATGGGAAATAAAAGGTTGTGTAGGAAGGTGAAAGGCCAATGGTCACATTGATTTCCAACAAATACCATAATTGTATCCGAGAGAAGGGCTTTTGGCTTTCCAAACATTGCACACTTCTGAACTACTTTGGGAAAAAAGTGTCAACTAAAATTGGAGAGTTTTCCTTAAATTTTTCATGTACTATTGTTGAAATTTTAATACGGAGAAACCCTCAGGGCCAACTTTTGACGGAGAGAACGACTCGCATGTGTTGTTGTTTTCCTGCGAACTATTTCAAGATGAATGTTTATTTTTCACATGGGTTGTAAGAGTATGTTTGTTTATGGAATTTTCTAATGTAATATATGTTTTCCTGAAGTTTTGTTACTCTTTCTTATATTACATGTCTTGAAAGAATGAGCTGCCAATGTATGTGATATAATTACTTAGACTATTTTGGTTATGTATTCACGTGCATGTGTTATCTGACTTTATTTATTCATTTCAACTATATGGGTGAAGCTATTGGTAGAGTTAGTTTCATGTCACAACTCATTCACTTACTGTTAATTTGATCCTAGCTAGGATAGGGTAGATTAGAAATAGACTAAACCTGCATTTACTTAGTCTTCATCTACATATTTCGTTTGCATAACCATCCATCACTCACCTTCATTGGTGGATCGAGCCGTAACTGGTAAAGCCAAACTAACAATGGCTATTGGGCCAAAATCTACATGGGTTCTCTATTCCAAATGGTGAGAGGTTTAATTAGGACTTTTTAATGGGGGTAACCCCCTAATGTTGTCGGGTGAATTTAGACCCCTCAACAAAATTTGCACTAGAAGGAGGGTCAGATGACAAGCCTTCCCATGTGGAGTCATTTAATTTAACTTTAACCAACCCATGGATCCTCTCCATACATCTATATACAACGACCCTTTGAGTCTTTCGAGACCCACTGAGGCCATCTCAATCAATAAAATCAATCTCTTGTCAAATCCCAAATTCAATGGTGAAGGGAATGTATCTACATTCACGCATCTCAAACGATTTGACATCGCTCGATGAAATCTTAAGATTGTATAGGACAATGAGACACGTTTACTATTCATTCTCACATTCGAAGGGGTAATTAAAGCCTGGTTTAGGACATTGCCAAGAAAATCGATTCATAGCTGGAAACAATTTATGGAAGTGTTTATCGATACTCATGAAGATTATGTCTATGATGAAATCTTTGATGAACTTCGCAGGCTTAGAAATGAATCTTTGGATGATTTATTTCGAAGAGTCATGCAAATTTATTGCATATCTCTTGAAAATGACGAACCCTCAGGAAAATGATTGGTTTTCATGTCTTGTATCTATTTCTGAAGAATGTGATCTGAGTAATCAAACCATCTCTCATTCACAAGATTCAAGTCTGACAACGAAAGATAGGGGTGCATAATCTCTTATCAGCACTCGAACACATCTATAGGGAAATCCTTATCAGAAAACTTAGACCCCTTAGCCTCGAAGTGTGAATCATTTACTGTCTCCCCTTCAGAAAATCATGAACACACTTTGGTCTATGATGAATTCCCCATTGAGGGAATCCCATCATTGTGAGAATCTGAAGATTTGCATTCCCTTTATACAAATATGTTTGACGTTGATAACTCACATGAGAAGCCATCCATTTACCATGCAATATACTCTTTTCATTTCTCTTTTAGCGACGAAACATCGAATGATAAACCAGACCAATAAGAGTGCACCACCCTGATTGATCAACCATTCATTCTTAATGGAATTCCATTTCTGACACTTATTTTCGATGACTACTTTCCCTTTCTGGAATTGAATGTGAGTGTTAACCCATTATTCCTTGGTCCTGCATAGACTGAAATTTCTAACCATGATGCACAAATTTTAACAACAAAAAATACAAAGTGTGCATCGTATAATGATATCTCATATCTCCATGAAGAGATCATCCCAAATTTACAACCCATCCCCATGCAAATCATAGGAAACATTGATTTGATCTAGGAAATGGCGTCGTCTCAAACTGCTCTTCACGTAATTTCATTGATGTCATATGAGAGGATTTGGAGTTATATTTCACTCAATGTTTCCCGCAAACAATCTACCATCATCTCTCCTCTCAGTATGTGTGGTATGTGAAATATGGACCCAGAGATATTTTCATCGAAAATGAATCACTCCAACTGCAACTGATAATAATGTCAGATGTTCATTGTCTTACTTTGATCCTTGGGACGAACGATGCCACTCACTCCGATACTCTTGCACAAGATACATTGCACACCAATTTCATTTGTAAGTCCCACTTAGTACGCCATTCACTTTCTAATTTCTCCTGACAATCATACGGTGATCATTATAGGTTCTATGATAGAATTGAGTCATGGTTGGAGGAATCTTACATATCTGCATGTACTGTTAATCATAACACTGCTAAATTTAACATGTTGAGTGGAGACTTGTTTGAATCAACTCTTCCTATCTTTCATCTTTCATTAATTCATTCTTTGTGATTGGCCTTCAATGAACATGTGATTGCAAGTTTGGAGTTACTTGATTGGCTTCATTGTCACTATGCTTACACCTAACTTTCTTTCAGCCAGTGCAGGGTAGGTTAGAAATAGGATCAGTGTAGTTTTCCATTCATTTCTTCCTACATAGCTTAGATGTTTTCATTTGTTTTCATTTGAATAAAGTATATCTGAACTTTTGTTTGTTTCTTCAATAAATACCATTAACCATTGATTACTTTAGTTTGAATTTTGTGATGGTTACTTTAGTTTAAAGTTCTTGTCATTAAATCTTTTTCTTTTCGTTTGAATTTTTTTGTTTTCTCTAACTAAAATCTTGTCTTAACCTTGGTTTCCATCCATCTTCACGAGGAACATTGTGCAGGAATTATCTGAGAGGTTTGAATTGCAAAATTCACTTTTTTCAGCAACATTTACTCTGATGTTGAGATTTAGACATCAGGTTATCCCAAGAGGCTGAAAGAATACCTATTAAGGAATACTTGAAAAATGGAACAAGAAATGAACCTTGATAAGGGAATTATATGGTATATTCACAACCTTACTCATGATGGTTTTTATTGAGCAAACTTCACTAAAGTGCTTGTTTCTCTATAACATAGGGTATTCCTAACACTTTATGGTGCATTTACCCTTTTACCAGTTTTAAAATATGTTTTCAATCATGGGGTAAGTAATGGTGTACTTTGCATCTAACATATGCCTCAAGGAACAAGGTATCAATTTTAAGTCTGCATCTGAAATACCTCAAGTGAGATCCAATCTCAGGGATACTGATCAATCAAATGGATCTCAAGCACACCTCTTTAGGGTAGAACTAGTAATTGTCACATATAGAGTCATTTGTTGCCCAAATGGAAGAATTTCAAATAGATTTTGATCATGGAAAAATATATTTGCTTAAGAGTGTTACACATCAAAATTCCTCACTTTGATAATGTCCCATTATCATTATCGTAAGTGACGCAAGTGTCACACTTTTTTCACAAATGTTGCAAATATCACATTTTCGTCCTACAAGTGTCGAATTGCAGACGACACCATAAGAAAACTTGATACACCCTCTAAGACACGTTAGAAAAGGAAAACACGTCGTTTGGAAATCTTACATATTATTTTGCCTTGGGAAATTATCATCTTAAATGAATTTTTGGAGATCCGCGCTTCCCTGCTCACTTACAGGGAACACTAGTGCTCCTTGTACACTTAGCAGGGAGCACTATAGCGCCCTGTTTCCATCTTTGAGGGAGCGTCGATTGGTTGAGATATTCTTGGGAAGAAATCCCCCTTATCTCTAAGGACAACTAGAAAGGATCCAAGTTGGTTTGGCTCGAATCCAAGCTTTAGGCTATATCTAAGGGAGATACCACAACTGATGGAGTCATATCCTCAACTTATTCCAAAGATAACTAAGGTGGTTGAGCCTCCCAAAGCCTATAAAGGAGGCATTCTTATGGTGAAAAGGAGGAGAATATCAGTGAAAAGTATTGTCATTTTGATCATGGATCTTTCGAGCAAGGGGTTGGACAAGGAGGACTTGGTGAGGCTGATGCATCTGCATCTACAAATTGTAAGTACCTTTTTATGTTCTCATTAATATATTCTTTGCCTCTTTCCTTCAATTTTGTGTTTGATTGCATAGTCTTGTCTCTTCTTGATAAATCTAGTTTAAACTAATCTTGGTAGAACAGGAAGCATGCATTGTCTTTGTTGCCTATTGAATTGAAAAACTTATTAAAGGGGATTGAAGATCAAGTTCAGCCTGGACCGAGTAAGGAAAAGCTTCAGAAAATGGTACATCCTCTTTTCTTCCTCTTTTGATATTGACTAGTTTAGGTACATTTAAAGGAATGTCAGTGTTCAATGTTAACAATTTTCTGTCCTGGTCATAGGGGTCTAGGATCCAAGAGGACATTCACCTGCCTGCAAGGGAATCTTCCTCAAACAAAGAGGAAGGATAAGAGTTGAAGAAGACACATGTATGCAAAGGATTTGAATTTATTATGCACAATTGGAACTATGGAGCATAAGTGTTAGGGTTGGAGGAAGCAGAGAAGAAGTGAATATCTCACAAGGAAAAAACAAAGAAATTTGATGGACAACAAAGTGGAATTATGGCCAATCCTTACCCTTGAAGGATAAGCCTGCAAAATTGAATTGGAAGTCTTCAGAGAATCTGGATGAAGAGTGCAATTCTCAGTGTTACATAAATATTCCCCTACGGACAGGTGAATTTTCCCTTGGAGTACAGACCCCTCTATCAAGACATAAAACTACCATTGGACACTGCCATTCCTATAGATTAACTTTATACATAGAAAACAAGAGTAAGATGGATAGTATGACATACCTCACTTTCAAAAAAAAATCCAAGCTGCTCCAATCCATGAGTTTTGAATAACCCCTGCAATGGACAACAAAAGACAAACGACTATCTCCTACTCTAATGGATTAGACAAAATTGATATATCTATGAAGATTAAGAAAAACATAGACAAGTAAATGTAGACACGTACTAGAAGGAAATAGGCCAAGTATATTAATGAGAACTTTAAAAAGAAAACTGATAATCCTCATATGATGTTGCAACAACCTCTCCAAGTCCTCCTTGTCCAACCCTTGCTTGAAAGATCCACGATCAGAATACAAATGCTTTGTTGATTATTTTCTCCATTGTACACCATGATAATGCCTCCATTTATATTCTTTGAGAGGCTCAACCACCTTGGTTATATGTGGGATTAGTTGAGGATATGACTCCAATATTTGTGATATCCTCCTTAGATGCAGCCTAATGGTTAGATTTGAGCCAAACCAACTCGATCCATTCATAGTTGTCTTTTAGAAGACAATGGGCAAAAAAGTGCTACAATGCTCCCTGCTATATAGACAAAGAGCACTAGCACTCCCTGCATATGTGCAAGGGAGCGCTAATCTTCCCAAAAGTTGTCAATATGACCAATTCTCATAGAAAAACCTTTGTTTTGATTGTCAGATGATAGGGATTATTCTTCTAACATGTTTTATGGGTTGTATCAAGTGTTTTAATGTGTCTTCCATGATGCGACACTTGCGAAAATGAGAATGTGACATTATCAAAGTGAGGAATTTTTATGTGTAATAGATTCCCCCTCGAAGTGTGAAGTCAGAAAATGCAAGCCACTGGCCAAAGCACTTTGTATATTTTTCGAAGCAAGGGTGTGGAGTTGGGGAATCTGGTAGAAGCTACGAACAACCATCAAACAATGTTCATATGTATTCCATTCCCTAGGCAGGCATACCTATGCTCGAACTATAAGTGACTCAAAGTATGGTTGCCAATACATACACTGCAAATCCATATTGACTAAGGGTATGGCCACCAGAGATACAATGTGGATCCATACTTCTATGGCATGAACTGATCATAGCCATGAAAAATACACAGTGGAGCTACGAGAGGATAAAACATAGCCATTAGGACCAAAACAATGTGGATCTATGTGGATACATATATATCAGCATGCTCAAATGGTTTCCTTCATAGCTTGGGAAAAGCAGATAACAAAGTGAAAGCTCAACCCATGGTCTTCATCCCAATCCCGATGTGGTACGAATCTAGCCATGTGAATAGATGATTTGATGTCAAACATGGTAGAAACCAATTGATTATCATTCATTAAGGTAAATCGTTAACAAGTGCAAGGGAAATCACCAATGATGTTAATGAATCACAAGGTACTCTAGTACATTCCAACGAATGTAAATAAGGAGTCGAAGTTGAACATTCGTGGAATTATCTGATTAGAGGTCTATGATGTAACCCTGCTGTCAGAAGTGAGGAGGCCTGCCATTGAGGCATGCAGGTACCAAGGTACTAACTTGTTTCTAAGTCTAATTCCCGGATGATGTGTTGAAGTCGACAGGAAAAGACTCATCGAAGGAGGGCCTTGATGTATCCCTCATCATCGACACGAAAAGGAAAGAGGAAAGTGATAAGATATAGCAGATGAACAAGGACTGAAATGGGTATGGAAACTAGTAATTGTGTAGATGGTTGAATCTCAAGGTAGAAACTTCCCTTGAACAGTAAGACATGATGTGAGACTTGGCAGTATARATGTAGAAGGGACCAAAACATAATGCAGTGAGTGCTGAGGCATTCTTTGGATGGGTCAAAGGAGTGGAAAGACTCACAGGATTGGYTCAGTGCAGAGGTTTAGCGGACTATCCAAGTGTTCAATGTGGAGGTTAAAACAAGTGTCATGTTCAAGGGCGACTRCAAGAGCTGCTTACAAAAGTTTTCAAGAAACTTGACCTACTTCCTTCAATTTTTTCCCCCATCCAGATAGATGAGTACCTATTTTTAATTTAACAAGMTCAAKGAGGATAACACATGCTCGATATAACTCACCTTTAGTAAGTTCCTCTTCCTTTATTTAAGGGTTCGTTTCCATATGGATCCTTCAATGTGTAGTTTAGCGAGTCCAGAGAAAGAAAACTTGGTGGTTTTTCATGTTTAGAGAGTCTGAAAATAACTTAAAGGCGACTCCAGGGTTTCCCTTTTTCGTAATTTTAGTCTCTGAGGTACGAAAATGAGATAAACTATTACTCAGAAGACGCCCTTTCGAACCTTTTAACGAGTGTGAAAGGAAGCAATATCACTCGACAATATTTTCATGTTTTACAGAGTCTGAAAAGAGCTTAAAGGAAAATCCAGGGGGTTCCTTTTTCGTATATCCTTTATGAGTCCGAAAAAGTGATAAAAGTATACTTGGTTACATTCTCATGTATTTGTGAGTGCGAGAAAGAACAAATACTAAGATCATTATCGTTACAAGGTCATCAAAAGAAACCTGCTCAAATTCCTATACAAACAAGCTTTTCTAGGCAAAAGGCATTAGTAATTTCTCGAACAATTGACAAAAAACCCAAAAATAAACTTTATAATAAGGAGAAATGGCTAAATTTGAACATATCAAATATCAAATTAGGTCAAAAATTCATTTTACCTTTGTTTTTACTATTCTCCTCTCTTCTTTGAGTTTTTGCCTCTTTTAGATCAATTTTTAAGCGTTGTTTGTGGGGACTGTGGGGAGTCGTTTTCAAAACCGTCTAGATTAGGTTGGTTGTTTCCTCCTCCTCATTCTTTTCCATGTCTTTTTATTTCATTTCAAATTTTATTTCTTGTGCTTAGGCTCCTTTAGAATCCCTAGAGCACCGACTTGGATTGACGCTCCCTCAAGGCATCAAGGGGAGCATCGATCACAATTTCAATGCCCTAGTATGTGTGTTGAGGGAGCTAGCGCTCTATTTTCTTCTCCAAGGGAGCATTAGGTGCATAATTAAAAAAAAATGATTTATAGGTTAGAAAGAGGTAATTTTTTCGTTTGAAGACTTAGCTAATGATGATTAATTGATGTATTTGTAGTTTTCATTCATAGCTAAACATGATTGAATGGAAATAACATGAGCATGAGTTTGATGACATCACTGCTCTTCAATATCCTCAAGCAAGGGAGGCCTTCCACAATTTTGGCTTGCTCAAATACTTCAAACTTCAAAATATGAGGAAATAAGTGGTATTGCTTGAATACTTTATCAGTCTATGGGATGACGGTGAACACGCATTTCGTATATGACTGCATATGATTGAGATCAAGATGGACGATGTATACTCTTTGACGGGGCTCTCGAGGAGAGGGGAGCCCATTATTTTGTCCAGACACCGGGCCACTCCGCAATCGACCGAGGCATATGTTGTTGAATACTATATAACAGGGTCACGATTGGCAGGAGGAAGGATCGTTATAAAAGAGGTGATGGGCCTATCTCTCTGATACGTCCTATTCACTATCACCAAGTTAGAGGGAGGCACTAGTGCCCATATCGCTTCAAAGTCCCAAATTTCTTATGCCATTCAGTGCTTGGAACCTCGGTTATTCAATTGGAGTGCAAGGTTCTTGAGGAATGCTAAAGAGAAAATACCCAAATGCAGAACGGGAAGGCAAAAACAGTTTGGATATGGTTCTTTCTTGGTTTCGTTTTTCCTGGAACAAATTCCACAGATGTAAATACAGGTTGAAATGATAGCACACCCTATTATTGATCCTCGCATGTAGAGGTGGACTAGTCTTTCCCCCAGGTTGGGGAATGAGACCTCGACTTTGAGATTCACTTCTGACTTATTTGCATGGTGGAGGAGTAAAATAGTGGTGATCGAGAAGTTCCCTTATGCCGAGGTAGATTTCATGGGTACTGTGGACTTGGTATTGCTCGAGGGCATGCAGTGGGATGAATTCGATACGAAAGATCATAACTTTGTAACAATATTTTTGTTTTTTTTTTATATTCTTTTGGTTGTACAATGAGGGATCTAAGTCATTTTTCTTTCATCATTCAGACCCAGGTGCGTGACGTCTGGAAGAGATGCCAACATTAGGGCATTGCAGAGATGCATAGGCTGCGACAGAGCACAATGTTGTAGTGGGAGGACTCCGAGAAGTGGAGAGGAACCTTCGGGGCTTAACCATGGGTGTTCCACCCCTGAGGAGACGAGATGTACCTCTACACCTTCAACGACATATAATTGGGGTCTCCGAGAGCCTCAATCATTTGCTATGATGGGTGACACGAGAAGTGGTGTGCTATGCAAAGCACAACGTGATACATGGGGATGAGTAGAGTACCCAGTCATTTTGTAGTCTTTATGATGATTCTATGGGCATGAGGGCCCATGTTTTGCGTCGTTATGTACTTTTGTATGATGTATTTTGACAAAAACTTTTGCTATCAAGCTTATATATATAAACGATTTTTGCAATGGCTACTTATGTTGTATTTTTGTTTTATGTGATGTTTCCTATACATATGCTTTATGTTTGAAATGGTTATCTATGCATAATATACCAATCCAACATGTAATTTGTTAACGAATCCGCGATCATGTTGAGTGCTCTCGATATGTGTCTATATTCAAGAAATTCAAAATCTCTTTCGATATGACAAACCCTTAGATGGAGATGTAGTAAAACTGAGTTGTGAACGACGTACTCACGATTTAGTTGATGGACAACGAGTTGAGAATCGAGGTTGATAATCAATTGAGATATACCTAGAGAAGAGGCTTTGGTTAAAAGTTTGATGACGACATGATATTCTGCAACATGATTGGTCGTAGATCCGAGGCAAGTTCCCATGAACTCATTAACCTTCCGGAGTGGTAGATGACCCAATTTGCGTCGACTAGCACCATTTGCAAAACCAAAATAGATGGGAAAGGATGATTTCATCTGCACATTCAATCACAAAGCAAAGTATAAGCAGCTGAGGCGAAACTCATGCACAAAAAATAAAAACACACCAAGTCAAAAGTATATAGTACAATAATGTACAAAGCACACATGTGAGATATTCTATGGATAGTACTTCTTGAGGTAAAGCCCATTTCGGGGTTCACTGAGAGATATTCCATCATAGTATACCAACTTGTAGGCGCCTCTGTGTAGCACATGTTTTATGATGTATGGCTTGTGCCACATGGGTTCTAACTTTCCTTCCCCCATTTTGTCATGATCTTGATCATAGACTAGGACTAGATGTCCTTCTGTGAAAGTGTGAGGTTGGATGGACTTATCATATTGTTTTTTCATGCATTTTTGATACGTCTTGTTGATGTGAGCAACATTGTGATGGGTTTCATACAACTTGGTTAGATACAAGAATCGTTCCTCTTCCACAGAAGTGTGGGGTAGGAGTTCAACGACGGGATATCACATTTGATCGATAATACCACTTCCAACACATATACCAACTGGAAGGGTGTAAATCTAGTTGTGGTTTTAACTGAAGTTTGATAAGCCCATAGTGCGGAGAAGAGATGCAAGTGCCAATAAGTTTTGTTCACTCCCACCATGCGTTGAATCATAGTTTTTAGGACTTTATTGATGGCTTGAAGCTGTCCATTTTCCTAAGGGTAGTAGGGGATGAGTTTTCATGGTGAAAACCTAACTTGGTGAGCAATTCACCCATCGTCTAGTTCTGGAAATGGGCTCCATGATTAGTTAAAATAGCTCGTGGGACACCGAATCGAGCGATGATGTGGTTAAACACAAAAAAGTGTTGTAGTGAGGTCATCGTTAAGAAATGTAGGCATAGCCTCAGCCCATTTAGTGAAATAATCGACGACAATGATGATATAATCGTGCCCCTTGACTGAGGTTGGCTTACATTACATAAAATCGATGCCCCATTTTTCAAAGGGATCGACGACGACAATGGGATGAAGTGGAGCTGGGTGGGTATGTGCTTTCTTCTGAAAGATCTAATAGGGTGGACATTTTTTAATTACCTCAATGCAATATTTGAATATGGAAGGCCAAAAATAACTGACACGTAAGATTTTTTGGGCTCTAGCCATCCCAGAAAGATGATCGCCACAAGCTCCAAGGTGATATTCATTTAAAACTTGTTGATAATATTCATGGTTTAAGCAACATCGTAATACAATATCAATGCCACGACGGTACAAGGTGTCGCCAATGATAAGGTATCGTTTTGAGTGGTGTTTAATGCGACGTCGTTCATCACGTGAAATGTTAGGCTAAAAACGTTGGGTTTAGAGATAGAGAAGAATATATCCATACCATGGATCAGACGTACTAATAAGGAACATGGACTCATTGGAGAAAGAATCATTGGGCTCATTATTCTCATCAATATGGGGAAGATCACAAAGTAATTCCGCAAAAACCAACGATTTCTTAGCCTTGGATTTGGCAAACTCGATATCAAATTCTTGGAGAATGAGGATCCATTTGGAATATTTTCCCCCAAGTACTTGACGAGTCAAGATGTGGTGCATGGGGTTCGAGTATGCAATGACCGTGGTAGTGCGTAACATAATATAGTAGAAAAATATTTGGATGACAATAACTGCTGCCAAAGCCAACTTTTTGACAGGTGAATATCGAAGTTCATGACCTGATAGACTTTTACTCAAATAATAGATCACATGTTCGGTGTCATCGTCATCCTCTTGTACTAACACCATAGCAATAGTGGAAGTAGAGGAAACCAAATAAAGGATATAATCTCTCGCATAATTTGGTGGGTGAAAACGAGTTGTGTTCGTTAAGGCATGCTTAAGAGCATCAAATGAGCACTGAGCAGTGGCATCCCAGATGAAAGGGGCATCTTTCTGCAACAATCTCATGAATCCTTTTGTGATTTCGACATAATTTCAAATGACGCGACGAAGAAAGTTTGCCTTCCCTTGCAAACTTTATAGTTGGGTAAGATTGTTGGGAGGAGGTAAAGTGAGAATGGATTTGAATTTTAAGGGATCCACCCTAATCCCGTCTTTGGAGACTACGAATCTGAGGAGTCTCCCTGATTCAACAATGAAAAATGCATTTATGGGGGTTCAAATGTATGTTGTAAAACTGACATCGAAGAAAGATGGCTCGAGGTGACCAATATGGTCTCATAGATGAGACGAGTGAGATGGTAAGTCATCGAGATAAGGTTCAACGATATGTTTGATGTCGTGGAACACATACGACATGGCCCACTGAAAAGTGGCTCCGGTGTTTTTAAGGCCAAAAGGTAATTTTCTATAAGAAAATTTTCCCCATGGGCAGATGAAGGTTGTTTTATGTTGGTCAGTCGGTAAAATGTTGATCTGGTTATATCTGAAAAATTCATCCATAAAATAGAAAGTGACGCTTCCGGCGAAATTATCGTTAATTTGGTTGATAAAGGGTGTTGGGTAATTGTGTTTGGGACAAGCCTTGTTAAGATACGAAAAATCGACACACACACGAATGGTCCCATGTTTCTTGGTGACCAGAACGATGTTGGAAACCCATTCGGTCAGAGGGGCGGGATAAATAAAATCAGATTTCAATAACTTTTCGACTTCTGTGTTGATTGCCATGGTTTTCTTAGCATGAATCGGGTGAAGTTTCTATCTCACAGTTTTAACTCCTCGGTAATTTTTGATTTCATGCACAACGATTGAGGGAGCGATACTTGGAATTTCTTTGTAGCTCTAGGTGAAGATGTCACAAAATTATTTAAACAAGGTGGTATAAGTTTCAACTTCTTCAGCTGAACAATTTGCACCTAATTGTACGTTTTCCACAATACCTTCTTTAATGGATATGTCGACAGTAGCCTTTGGAGATATGTTTCCCAAATTCCCCTCCAAGATGGTATCCTAAGTGAGTGTAGGATATTGGGGGGAGTCAACGATATCGCTAGGAAAGATAGATGGAATATCTTTCTCTATGTCATCCAAACTGGGAAGAGAGGACGAATGATGGTGGTTTTCATCCCAAGGCACCTCCTCAATACTAAGCATTTCCATAATAGATTCATGTGATGGAAAAATATGTAATATGTAATCAAAAGTAGAGGATAGGTAATCTAACCAGGATGGTAATGAGTAAGTAGTAGACGCCAACATATGTTGGTCATCCATAGAAGGAGAGGTAGACTGGATGGCATCATATTCAGTATCTGCAGGACTAAGGTGCACCTGTCTCATCAAGATCAACTTTAACACAATCATGATAACTGCCAGCATATTGTTAGCCATTTGTACCCTGTCACATCTTACTGAATCCACTATCATCCATGTAGACAACATTACTAATGATAGCATAAAAAATATGACTGCAAATGAGTTGATATGTTTATAATACTTGCACGAAATTAGCTTATCTTGAAGCAAACTGTGATTGATTTTTCATTCTACAATCATCTCTTGTTCTTGATTAAGATCGATTACTTGATTTGAAAAATTTATAGGTGTGTTTCTTGCTTGAGCTTCCTTCTTTAATTGTTCCATTTTTTGAAGAGTTTTATTTGCCTTTACATGATGAGCATGAACCACATATTCTTGAACTGCTTTGGTTAAATGATATTGATTCTTTTCCCTACAGAATATTGCTTTATGATCATATAAGTAAGGAATGCCTAAGACCATTCCACATTCTCATAGTGGCACCACATCACATGTTACCTTGTCCACAAACTTAGATTAAATTGCAAATTTTAATGTGCACTGCTTGGTTATGCGCATTTGATGATTGTTTCTTATCCATTTAAGTGTGTAGGGCTTATGATGCATCTATGTTTTTAACCCCAATTGCTTAACCAATTCCTCTGAAATTAAGTTAGATTGAGATCCACTATATATCAATGTGTCAACCTTAGTATGTCGCATGATAATCCTTATGTGGAACAAGTTACTTCTGGCATCAAATCTATCACCAATTTTACCTGTCAAACCAACCAATGAGACTTTAGATTCATCACCTGAATCCGATCCCAAGTATGTTGCTCGTGTTATTGATGTGACTGTTTGCCTCCCTTTCTTTTCCTTGAACCACTTTGGTCTCTTCTCGGAATGCAATTTCCAACAACGGTCCTCATCATGCCCTTCTTTCTTGCAATGCTTGCAAGAGGGTGATGCAGGAGCATCATTATCAACCGCATGGAGAAAACCTATCAATGTCAAGGAAACTATACGAGAGCTGAACGCTGGCTGTTACAATAGATATTTTGGAGATCGCCTTAACTCAACACCAGAATTAATCTTTTGAGGCACGCTTGAACTTAGCGGGAAAATCGCGAAGGATCGCTTGAATGATTACGAGCGAAGTGGGAGATTCCACTCCGGCTCTAGAATGCGACTAATTCAAGATAGTCATTAGGATAATTTGTATAGTAGAAAAGTATCCAGGGGAAGCCCTAAGAACCTCTGATAAATAGAGGGTTTGTACACCCGAATGAGGCTAGTCAATTAGGAAGTTGCATAGTTGTAGAGAAGCAAGTTAGTAGGAGATTTTCTGAGTTTTTCAGTTTTTGGTTTTAATCACAGTTGTAATCATTTTTGCTTATGAATAGAACAAAGGAAAATTGATCCAATGTATGGTGTGAACATTGTTTACGATTCTCTATATTTGTGTTTTCATAAGTGAATGAATGGATCTCATAGGAGTAGATGAGACTGTGAATGTGACGAGAAGTTTCAATTGTTTCTCTTCTATTGAAGTAGTGCAAAGTGTGCACACAGACACACAAGGAGTGCATTGATGGGATCTATCTCGGTTTCGAAGCTCAGAAGAGATAACACAAAAAATTCCCTTTGCAAGGAGTTCAAAGAGACTAGTGCAAGGTGTGCATGGTCATCTGCAAGAATCTGAACCTTGCGTGAAGATCTGGGGCAAGGAGTGCACAGATCCAAGATTCGACTAAGTGTCTAAAGGACTTTGCAAGAAGTCGAAGAACCAGAAAGGAGAATGCCACGAGGGTGAGAGGAATTTCTTTTCGAGAAATCCCAAGGATCTGAGTTATCGAATCCCTGAAACACAAGGAGTGCACGAAAAGTTGAAGTCTTCAAAAGACCAAGCTTAGGAGGGGAAACACTTTTTCATAAGTGTTAAGGAGGTCCAAGAATTGAACCTGCTGAAGGAGAAAAGGTTTGAAACCTTTGAACACCAGAAAAACCTTTAAGTCTAAAGAAAGTGTAAGCACAAAGGAGGAGAGATCTCAGTCGTTCGATCTGAATGCTAGAGAATTGGAACTGTCCATCAGGAAGGATGCGTGGCGAATGATCAACGCTTTGCTCGCGCAAAATAACGGCTTGATCTTAGCCATTGGACCCAAGAGAGATTTGGACCATTGGTTATCCAGAGAGAAATCATCGACATTTCAGGGAACGAAAGACCTGAGGTGATAGGCCTCTCAACTTTATGAAATGCGAAGTCCTAAAAACATCGTGACCGTTAGATCGAGGGAGGATCTGGACCGTCAGAATTGAAACATTAGGGTTTCGACTATTGGGAGAATGGAGGTAAGGAGAATCCAAAGTCGTGAAACGTGAAACGTCGACTTGATCGCAGTCGTCAGTCAAGGGGATAGTTGGACCGTATATCTTGGGTCACCGCGATTTTGGCTATCGGGAGAACGGAGGCAAGGAGACTCCAAAGTCGTGAAACACAAAATACGACTTGATCGCAGCCATCGGTCAAGGGGATAGCCAGACCATAGATGTTGGGTCATTGCAATTTCGGCTATCGGGAGAATGGAGGTAAGGAGACTCCAAAGTCACGAAATGAAAAACACCTACTTGATCGCAGCTGTCGGTCAAGGGGATAGCTGGATCGTAGATCTCAGGCCATCGCGATTTTGATTATCGAGAGAACAGGGGTAGCGACACTCCCAGAGTCGCGAGATGCGAAATCATGACACACTTTTCATTCAAGCATGTGGTCACTGCCAGTGGTCACAAGGGAGAAAGGGCTTAATAGAGAAGAGTTAGCGCTCATTTTGTGTAGAGTTTGGAACAATGCTTAGGAGAAGGTCTGTGGGTCTCATACGACCTGTGCCTTTAGAGAAAGGACATGTGTAAGTGGGTTTTGGGTCTAGCAAAGGCATAAATAGTCAATCAGACTTAGTTTCTTGATCGATCTTAGACCAGGAGGTCACGTGGCCCTTAGGAGAGAAGGGGGGTATACATCAAGTGGTATCAGAGAAAGTTTCTATCTGTAGACAGTGGACAAAAGAGAAGGATATAGTTCGATACCATCATGTGGTATCAAAGGCTAAAGTTTTCTTACATACAACAGGCAAAGGAGACGAGACAAGAGAACTCAGAGTTTTACTCTGTGTGTGATAGAAAGTCGACACAATGTCACTGAGGAGATGAGGAGAACAACCTTTGGCCAATTGGGATGTAGAAAGGGAGATGCGATAACTTCGTGCAAGAGTAGAAGCAATGGAGGCAGCACAAAGGAGAGCACCTGATACTAGAGACATCAGTGATGCAGAGAGCGAAGAAGTTGTTGGCGAGAATGTCGTCGAAGGAGTTGCAGGAGAGGAGGTTGCTGAAGAATGCTTATTGAGAGCAGTTGCTAGATTGGGAGGTAGAGCCAAGAGAGAAGTCCCAATGTATGAAGGCAATTTGGATGTTGAGGAGATGTTGGATTGGATAAGATCCATGGACAAGCATTTCGACTATGAATATTTCGATAAAAAGAGAAAGGTGAAACATGTTGTCACTAGACTCAAAGGACATGCAAAACCATGGTGGGATGAACTACAGGCTAAGAGGAGAAGCAAAGGCAAGAAGAAGATAAAGAGTTGGGACATAATGATATCCAAATTGAAGGCTAAGTTCATGCCCAAAGACTATCAAATCAATCTGTTCAGGAAGATGCAGAACCTGAGACAGAAAGGGATGACAGTCAAGGAGTATACAAAGGAGTTCTAGAGGCTGAACATCTGAACTGGAAAAAGGGAGAGAGATGAGGAAATTTTTTGCAGATATATAAATGGCCTGAGATATGAAATCCAGGATGAGCTCAGAATGATGTCAGTAAGAACAGTGGAGGATGTTGATTAGTTTTCACTGAAGGAAGAGGAAAAGTTGGCCAAAAAACAAAGCCAACGAGGAAGAGGTAAAATCCCAGCCCCAAAAAGAGGTAAGGGAGTTACCCATGACAAGACATATAAGTCTAAGGATGAGACTGAGAAACCACATAGTCACTCGGAAAGAGGAGGAAGTTCCCGAGAAAGACAGGGTGGTGGAAGAAATTCTTACAGAGGAAGAGGAAGAAGAGGAGGAGGAGAAGTAAGATGTTATGCATGTGGAAAGACATGACACGTGTCTTGGGACTGTCCCGAGAAAAAGAAAGAAGGAGGAGGCGAAGCTCACATTTCAGAAGCACAATGAAGAGATGTTGAAGCAGAAGGAGCATAGGATGGAAGATCCCTAATGTTGAGGAAGGTTCTCTTGAAACCAGAGGCAAAATTTGAAAATCTGGTGGAGAGGAACAGTCTCTTCAAAACAACTTGCAAGACTAAAGACAGAGTATGCAAAGTGATCATCGATAGTGGGAGAACTGATAACTTATTATCCATAGAGATGGTGGAGAAATTGGAGCTGGAGACAACTGCACACCCGAAGCCATACAAAGTCCCATGGTTGCAAAAAGGACACCAGGTAATGGTTACTAAAAAATGCTTGGTTGAGTTTAAGATAGGAGGGTATAGAGATAAAATCCTATGTGATGTAATTCCCATGGATGTATGCCATATTTTTTTGGGAAGACCATGGCAGTTTGACAGAAATGTCATTCATGATGAGAGGAAGAATACATACACCTTGGAGAAGAATGGTAGAACACACATGTTGCTGCCAATAGAGGAGAAGAAAGTGAAAGAGGAAGCCAGCACAAGCATACTTCTCATGAGTGGGAAGGAAATCCTGAAAGAAGTCAAGGAAGAACATGAGATGTAGTTCACTGTGGTGAGGAAACCCAAAGTTATCCTTACAAGTACATCAATGGATGATTTACCTGAAGAAGTTCAAGAATTGCTAGAAAATTTTGTTGACATAGTGGTGGATGAGCTGCCTAATTCATTTCCACCCATCATAAATATCAACCATCATATTGACTTGATACCAGGAGTAAGTCTTCCAAACAAAGCAGCATATAGATTGACACCTTGAGAGAACGAGGAAGTGAAGAACCAAGTCCATGAATTGTTAGACAAGGGACTGGCCAGGGAAAGCTTGAGCCCATGCGTAGTACCAACTGTGTTGAGTCCAAAGAAAGATGGAAGATGGAGAATGTGTACAGACTCAAGAGCCATTAACAAGATCACCATCAGGTATAGATTTCCTTTGCCAAGAATGGATGATTTAATGGACTATTTAAGTGGAGAAAATTTCTTTTCTAAAGTAGATTTGAAAAGTGGATATCACTAGATTAGGATAAGAGAAGGTGATGAGTGGAAAACAACCTTTAAGACAAACAAAGGTTTGTATGAGTGGCTTGTTATACCATTTGGCTTAACCAATGCCTCGAGTACTTTTATGAGGCTAATGAATGAAATACTGAAAGATTTCATTGGCAAGTTTGTGATTGTGTATCTAGATGATATACTGATATTTAGCAGGACTAAAGAAGAGCATTTGAGGCACCTGACATTAGTGATGAGGAGGCTACAACAGGATAAGTTGTTGATAAATCTGAAAAAGTCCTTTTTTATGAAGACAAAACTCATTTACTTGGGTTTTGTGATCTCTTCAAATGAACTGAAGATGGATCCAGAGAAGATGAATGCGATCAAAGAATGGTCATCTCCAAGGAGAATGTTTGAGGTAAGGAGCTTTCATGGATTAGCAAGTTTCTATAGGAAGTTCATCAAAGACTTCAGTGGAATTTGTGCGCCAATGATGAATACAGTGAAGAAGCGGCACAAGTCTTTTAAATGGATAGAGGAGGCCGAGAGGAGCTTCAATATACTAAAGGAGAAAATAAAAGAATGACCAATTGTGGTCTTGCCAAATTTTGAAAAGACATTTCAGGGGAGATGTGATGCAAGTGGAGTTGTGATAGGAGCAATTTTGAGTCAGGATAACATACATGTTGCCTATTTCAGTGAGAAGCTGAACGAGACCAAGAGGAAGAAATCCACATATGACAAGGAGTTTTATGCCATAATTCAAGCCTTGAAGAAATGGAGACATTATCTTGTCCCACGAGAATTTATCTTGTATAGTGATAACCATGCTTTACAATTCATAACCAGACATGAAAAATTGAATCAAAGGCATGCAAAACAGGTTGAGTTTATGCAAAATTTTACTTTTGTCATAAAACATATTGTTGGGAATGATACCAAAGTTGTTGATGCATTAAGCATGAGATGTTTGATTCTACAGGAATTCCAGGTGAAGACCTTGGGGTTTGAACACCTTAAGGACATGTATTGTGATGATACAGACTTCAAGGAAGCATATGAAGCATGTACAAACCCTGTGATGAGAGATAGAAGTTAGTGGAAAAAGTACATGATTCAAGAGGGATTGTTGTTCAAAGGGAATTGGTTGTGCATACCAAAATGCTCAATGAGGGGAAACCTTTTGAAAGAAAATCATAGTGGAGGATTGGCTGGAAATTTCGGCCATGATAAAATGTTTTCACAGTTGAGCAGTTCATACTATTGGCCAGGTATGAGAACAAAAGTGATAAATTTTGCGAACATATGTAGAATCTGCCAACATGAAAAAGGAAAGAGATAGAACACTGGAATGTATCAATCATTGCCAATACCAGAGAGGCCTTGGGATGCAATAAGCATGGATTTTGTGTTGGGATTGCCAAGAACACAAAGAGGATTTGATTCCATATTTGTGGTGGTAGATAGATTTTCAAAGATGGCACATTTTATCCCGTGCCAAAAGACCAGTGATGCAACGCATGTTGCAAATTTGTTTTTCAAGGAAGTTGTAAGGCTTCATGGCCTACCTAGGAGCATTGTCTCGGACAGAGACAAAAAATTTGTTGGTCACTTTTGGAAAACACTATGGAAGAAGTTGGGGATAGATTTGTTCTTCAGCTCAACTTATCATCCTCAAATAGATGGACAGACTGAGGTGGTAAACATAAGTTTGAGAAACTTATTGAGGAGTCTGGTCACTGAACACCATAATCAGTGGGATCAGATTCTATCGCAAGTAGAATTTGCATACAATGACTCACCAAACAGGAGCACTGGAAAAATCCAATTCCAAATATTGTATGGAATGCAAGCCAGGGGAGTATATGAGTTGAGAGACTTGGAACATAATGAGATCAGGAGCGTTGGAGCAAAATTTTTTGCTACATAAATGCATAAGCTCCATAGGCAGATCGAAGGACAGTTGCAGAGTTCTAACCAGGAGTACAAGGGCAGAGCGGATCAACATCGTAGAGAACTTCAATTTGAAGTAGGAGATCAGGTTCTGGAACATCTCAAGAAAGAAAGGTTCCCTAGGGGAACATATAACAAGCTGAAGATGAAGAAGATAGGACCTTGTAAGATCTTGAGGAAGTTTGATGAAAACACCTATGAGATTGAGCTGCTAGATGATGTGGGAATAGCCCATATTCAATGTCTCAGACCTGTATCTTTATAGGAAAGATGACATAGAAAGATCAATAGATCAAGAAAAGATTCAGTGGGAAAATAAAATGCCCATAGCAGAAAGACCACAGATGGAGAAGATTGTTGATCAGAGGATTGGCAAGAAGACCAGGAGGAAGACCTGTTTTGAGTATCTGGTCAAGTGGAAGGGGCACCCAATAGAAGATGCTAGTTGGGAAAATGAATATGGTATCCAGAAGCAAGGAAAGTCAGTGTAGGAGCTCATGGACAAGAGTCCATGAATTTTTGTCAAGGGGAGTATGATGCAAGAGCATCGATGTCAAACGCATGGAGAAAACCTATCAGTGTCAAGGAATGTGTACGAGATATGAGTGTTGGCTGTTACAACAGATATTTTGGAGATTGCCTTAACTCAGATCCGTAATTAATATTTTGAGGCATGCTTGAACTCAAATGGAAAATCGTGAAGGAACGCTTGAATGATTACGAGAGAAGTAGGAGATTCAAATCTAGCTTTGGAATGCGACTGATCCAAGATAGTCATTAGGATAAGTTGTAGAGTAGACAAGTAGCCAAGGGAAGCCCAAAGAGCCTTTGATAAATAGAGGTTTTGTATGCCCGAATGAGGCTAGTCAATTAGGAAGTTAGATGCATAGTTGCAGAGCAGCAAGTCAGGAGGAGATTTTCTGAGTTTTCAGTTTTTGGTTTTAATCACAGTTGTAATAATTTTTTCTTATGAAGAGAACAGAGGAAAATTGATCTAATGTATGGTGTGAACATTGTTTATGATTATCTTTATTTTTGTTTTCGTAAGTGAATAAATGGATCTCATATGAGTAGACAAGATTGTGAATGTGAGGAGAAGTTTCAATTGTTTCTCTTCTGTTGAAGTAGTGCAAGGTGTGCACACAGAAACGCAAGGAATGCGTTGACGGGATCTATCTCAGTTTCGAAGCTCAGAAGAGATAACACAAAACTTTCCCTTTGCAAGGAGTGCAAAGAGACTGGTGCAAGGTGTACACAGTCATCCGCAAGAATCTGAACCTTGCGTGAAGATTTGGGGCAAGGAGTGCACAGATACGAGATTCAACTAAGTGTCGAAGGGACTTTGCAAGAAGTCGAAGAACCAAAAAGGAGAACGCCAAGAGGGCAAGAGGAATTTCTCTTCAATAAATCCCAAGGATCTGAGCTATCRAATCCCTAAAACATAAGGAGTGCACGTGAAGTCAAAGTCTTTAAAAGACCAAGCTCATGAGGGGTAACACTTTTTTATAAGTGTTAAGGAGGTCCAAGAATCGAACTTTTCGAAGGAGCAAAGGCTCAAAACCTTTGAACACCCAAAAAACCCTCTAATTCTGAAAAAAGTGTAAGCACAAAAGAGGAGAGATCTCATTCATTCGATCTGAACACTAGAGAATCATAACCATCCATTAGGAAGAACGTGTGGTGAACAATCAGCGTTTCGCTGACTCGCGCTTGGAAGACGTCAAAGGTCGAGTCGTAAGAACTCACAAGGCGTGAATTCACAACTTGATGTAATCCGTTGGACCCAAGAGAGATCTGGATCGTTGGTTATCCAGAGAGAAATCATCGAAATTTCGGGGAACGGAAGACCTGAGGGGATAGGCCTCTTGACTTCACTAAACGTGAAGTCCTGAAAACATCGTGACTGTCAGATCGAGGGAGGATCTAGACCATCAGACCCAAAACATTGGGGTTTCGACTATTGGGAGAATGAAGGCAAGGAGACTCCAAAGTCGCGAGACATGAAACGCTGACTTGATCATAGTCGTCGGTCAAGGGGATAGCTTCACCGTAGATCTTGGGTCACCGCAATTTCGACTATCGGGAGAACGGAGGCAAGGAGACTCCAAATTTGTGAAACGTGAAATGTTGACTTGATCGCTTCCATCAGTCAAGGGGATAGCTAGACCGTAGATATTGGGTCACCATGATTTCAGCTATTGGGAGAATGAAGGCAAGCAGACTCCAAAGTCGTGAAACATGAAATGCCGACTTGATCGCAGCCGTTGGTCAAGGGTACAACTGGACTGTAGATCTTGGTTCATCTTGATTTCAACTATCAGGGGAACAGAGGTAGCGATACTCCCAGAGTCACGAGACACAAAATCATGACTCACTTTTCACTCAAGCGTGTGGTCACTGCCAGTGGTCACAAGGGAGAAAGGGCTTAGCAGAGAAGAGCTAGCGCCTGTTTGGCATGGAGATTGGAACAACGCTCAGGAGAAGGTTCGTGGGTCTCATACGACCTGTGCTTTTAGAGAAAGGACACGTGTAAGTGGGTTTTGGGTCTAGTAGAGGCTCGAAGAGTCAATCAGAATCAATTTCTTGATCGATCCTAGACCGAGAGGTCACACAACCCTTAGGAGAGAAGGGGGGTCTGCATCAGAGGGCTTATGTTCCTTTCTCGTCACTGCATTTTCCTTCTTTCCATGCCACTTCCTTTTGTCCTCTTTCCTTGAAGATGACTCCCATGATACACCAACACATGTTTTCCCTGCTTCAATGTATGTTTCTTGAATAGAAACCTCATCAAGATTAGTTGGTCCAAACATGAATACAATGTTTCAAATATGTGTAGGTAAACCTCCTATATACTTCATAAGAGTTTCTTGGGTATGTAAATGAATATCTAACATCAATACCATTTTACGAAAGCCATCTGTGTATTCTTTCATTGTTTTTCATTTTCTTACTTTTAAAGATTGTCATTCAATTAATGATTTCTCTTTATAACCCAAAGGATAGAATTTCTTTCTAAGTGCAGAAATAAAACGTTTCCATAATGGAAATGCATTACCCAATTGTTGCGTGCCATTTTGCAACTTGCTTTTCCACCAGATGAGTGTTGTGCCTGCAAGTCTCAATGATGCCAATTTGATTTGAGTGGCTTCATTCTTGATATGTTGCACACTATAATAAACCTCTATCTGTCTGATCCAATTATCAAGTTTCTTTGCATTAACTTCACCATCATTTATAGGTAATTCGAATTTCACATCAAGTTTTAATAAATGCATTTCATTCTTATGTTTATGGACATGTTTCTTTGTGGTGCTTTTATAACTTGAACTTGAAGAAGAAGGTGAATATGGAGGTGAAGGAGGAATTTGAGGAGGATCCTCTCCTTCTTCACTGTTTCCATTTGAAGATTCACCCAAATTTGGTCTCTTCGATTCCAAGTAATCTTCATACAAAAACTTCATCATCTCTGACATGGTGAAGAAAGTTTTTCGAAACTCTTTCTCATCCCGAGAAAGTCCCTCTTTTGAAGCCATCTTCTCGCTTTGAGAAGTTTTATTTCTCAATCCAAACAATGGATTCTCTTCAACACTCTTGCCTTTACCATGATGTATCTTTTCCTTGGTTAACATGCAAAACTCAAATCCAAACATCAACTAGCTCTGATACCACTTGATCTGAAAAGATCTTTTAAATGACAATGGTTGAGTTATTATGCATGTGTTTATTAACCATTTAGGAAGCTGAATGAAAGAGGAAGAATTATAGAAGAAACATCACAACCATATGCACATATACCGATATGAAATAAAGCAATAAGAACAATAAACCATAGAACACCAAAGTGATAACGAAGTTCGACAATCTCGCCTACGTCTCTAGGCCTTTGTCTCAATGGGTGAGGCTTTCTTATTTCTGTTCAAAGCTTTAAAATGGAATCACAACAGTGCCAAAAGGTTACAAAACTAATATGGTCTTGTTCTACCAAATCTCTAGAACCCAATAAAAGAAACAACATTGAAATCAGATGACCGGAGCTCCCAGAAATGGCCCACAAAGGTGCGCTCCTCAATAGCTTCCCTGCATAAAAATGGCTTTGGCTTGGAAAATATTCAGCATAAACCTACTCTGAATGTCCTCCCGTGGCCTCAAGAAGCCCTGGTTTATATAGATCTAAATTTGGTAACCAACTCCCAACTTCCCCCCAAGATCTGGCCTCATAAAGGGCCTAATATCCCCCAATAATGACCAAAATCTCCAAAAACAAGCCTTAAATCCATAAAAGATCATATTATAAGGTTTAAAAACCACTTCTGCAAATATATTGGGGCGCAACCCCCTATTTACTAACTCTTGGTCGTATTTTCCTGCTCCAAGTGTCTATGGGCTAACCCCTGCACATTGGCCGCCCTTAACAAACGACTTTGGGTCATATGTGGAAGGCCTGGAACCACAGGCTTTTAGCCATGCACCATTAGTTATAAGCCCCTGATGAACAAGCCCATGGTTTACCACCTTGGTTGGAGGGTTAGCTCGATCGACTAGGTACTAACCCATATAAAACGCACCAAACAACGAAGCCTGGGGCATATGGTTATAACTCCCATGCAAGTAAAGGAATCGGGAGCCAACGGTCCATTTAATACACTCATGCCACACAAAAAGGGTATTGGTTACATTGCAGGTCCTGTGGTAAGTGTTTACGCTGAGGGTTGGGGCTAGGCCCCAACCCTAACTCCATCCGGAACTACAAATATTCAACTTTAAATATAATGTTTGCCCCTTGTATATCAAGTAACATATGCGGGTGGGTTGGCTAGCCCGACCTTGCCAAACCCTTAGCATGGTCAGAGGTCATGCGTTCAACTCCCCGGGAGTCATATAAATTTTGCAACAATATCATCCAACCAATGGGTGCCATGTGGCAGCCCATGTATGGGCCATGTGGCACCTCACCATTCGCCGAAAACAATGCCACATGTCAACCATTGACTGGTCCAGCTATCTGCCTTTGCCATGTCACATGCCACGTAAGCATTGTACGAATGAGCCATGTGTCACCCTTGTAGTGGTGACATGTGTAACTCCCTTATTTTCCCACCTGTCATCCATGTCAGGAGTCCGTATGCCCAATCACCGTGCCATGTGTGAGTCTGTATGCCTAGTCACTATACGATCAGTTGCCACATGTCACCTCCAGACGCTGCCACATCAACACCAATTATGCCTGTCACATAAACTGTACGACCATACGACCTGTACAGTCAGCTGGCATGTGGCACTGTATGGACTATACAATCATCATTTTTTTTTCCTGTTTGGAAAAATGAACAGATCGCCATATCCGTTTGAGCTCGTTCAAGTTGCGTTGGGTTCATATTGATGAGGCCTACATACACGCCCGTTTTGAAGACATTATGAGAACTTTTATTTTTAGGCCTTTTTGAGCCCCCATCAAGCTCTTGTATCCAATTCTAGATCAATTGTAGATTGATGTCAAAACTTAGTGATTGATGTCAACCCTTGGAGAAAGTACAGTAGCGAATTCTGGTAGCACAAAGTTTTTGGTAATGGACCCAAGGTTGTTTCATGTATAATGGTACAAGTTTTAATATATTTGAAGGCAAGACTATTCTAGATGGATAGTACATGACATGCCATTTCCGGTGGTATGTGGAACGTCACATAACTCCTCACAATTAGAGAGTTATGGCCATGTGAAGTTGGAGAACCCTCATGAGTCATCTAGAAGCCCCAAAAGGTCAAAGTAGTCAAAGTGGTTTAAGAGATTTTAGAATGTAAATACTAAAGTGAATGATGAGTGTACTATAAGTCAAAGTGAATACAAAAAAATTATTTAAATAACAAAGTTGATGGAGAAATTACTAAGTTGACAAGTGGTTAGAAGTGGGTTAACCCTAAAATAAGGAAAGTGGGTTAATATGGTTAAAAGGTAACCCCTTGAGGAATCTACATGAAAGTATAAATAAGAGGTAAGGCTCTCTCATTTTAATCACACTTGAGCATACTGAATATCTACAGGTGATTGAGGTAACTGTTATTGCATAGTTTGTAGCTAGGTCAAAAAGACTAAAGGATAAAGGTCAAACTGGCGAAACAGGAACCTTCCCCACCCAATGTCACCTCAATGGGGAGGTTCTTTCTATTTAGGGAGGTTAACCCAGGGGAGACGTCGTAGGTAACCTAGGGTTTTGAAGAGGTTAAAGTATAAAAGTCAAGGGAAAATATCCTCCTCACAGGTTACCACCAAGGTCAGAAAGTCCGACTAATCAACCAATAAATGAAGTGTATGCCCACATGAAAACACCCACCCGGAACAAGACAACAACAATACAATATATATGCAGGCTATAACTCAAAGGGTTAGTACTTCATGTGACTATCCGACAATTATATATAAGCAATGAAACAACAAATATTGATGAGATCAACGTTTTGTCAATATAGCAATGTAAAAATATCAATTCACCAATAATTATTGAGATGATGCAGCAAAAAATATATTCTACCAATCATTCACTCAATAAATGCCTTTGACCATCATCCAATTGCTTATTATCAATATTTGCTGCGTCAAGATGAGATAACCAACTATGACGTCAGCCTAGTTAGGGTTAGTTTGGTTAGTTAGGGTTTCAAAATTCAAAGTTTTGAGAGTTGTTTTGGACACTAGGACTTCAACATTGTGTGTCTAAGATCAGTGCCTAAGGGTATATGGAGTCATTCAAGGAGAGAATGCAAAGTTGAAGGAGTAATAGGCTAAAGACAAGAGGGAAGGGTTCTAGAGTGTTTCAATGGCAGGGCCCTAGAATCAAAACCCTAGGGGAAAAAGGCTCACTCCGATGTTGCTTAAGCAAGGCCTCATGCTCTTTCCTCCTTCTTTAGGTCAAACTTGGAAAAACAGCTAGCAAAGGAAAAGATTGAAAACAAGATGATTTAATGAGGGAGAGTGTTGCAATGGCAAGGCTCTATCACTAAAACCCTACAAGATGGATGGCCCTAGGTGTAGAACACCTAGGCCTAGGACGTCACCCTCCTTTTAACCTTTAAAATCAAAGCTAGCTTAAGGGAAGAAGTAAGAAGAGTGTAGCAAATGCTAGGCTCTTTCTTCCTTCCTCAAAGGCTAAAAATTTCTCTCTAAGGGGACATATGACAAGGACCTACATGTGTGCTTGTCACCTAGTGTTTTAAAATCAACAAATTTATAAGTAAATGCAAGAATACTAACCTACAACCATTCAATCAAGAAGTTTTGCAGGAAAAACACTTACATATCATGAAGAAAAGCATGTGCAAACCCTAGTTGTAAACCTTCCTCAAGAGAAATGCCAAAATATGCCAAGAAAAGCCTTCCATCAA
>JASDQU010585648.1:69157-80609 GCA_032191745.1 Picea mariana | reverse complement strand
CTGCAAACAGATCATCCTAATTTCCAGACTAAGGGAATGGGGCAGATGAGCAGGAGATAAGATGTAAGAGTGATGATATGATGGGAGCGGACGATGGCCCTTCAAAATTCTCCCTGGTGGCAAACCAAAACTTATGGGTACAAGCTTGCTAGGGTACCCTGTCAATCCCCCAACCTTGGTCAAGTGGGTTAATGTAAGATCCAAGCAGTTGTCAGAAATAAAAGGAATTTGATGCATATAGCTAAAGGTTATAATGATTAAATAGACACATACCATGATACCTGGACCAATTACCTCATGGAGCAAGAGTCTTCTCTAATACAAGTCCAAGTCGAAGGTGATGGATGGTACTGCTACTGATAGGACAAGTCTGATGAAAGAGAAGAAAGATGGGCCCTCCAGGGCCATGCTCAGGTCAATCCTGCTCTCGGTACTCCATGTCTAGGACCAGTGGGCCTCGAGACATGATCTCCTAGTTATCCCTAGAAATTAGGGATAATAGTAACCAAACGATATCTAAGCCGAATTTCAGAGGGAAGGTGAAGTAAAGAAGGTCGAAATTCAAGGGAGGATAAATTCTTTTGATGATGTTTTATAAGGTTGTTTGGACAGGTTAATCATACAGGTTTGGTGCATGTTTGATGCACTTGTTCATGGTACATGTTGAGGTATAGCTTGGTGTATGGTTGATGCACTTGTTTATGGTACATGTTAATTGCAGGTTGTTTGGTACAGGTTGGTGCATGTTTGATGCACTTGTTTATGGTACATGTTGATTACAGGTTGATGCATGGTTCAGGTTATTGATACATGTTGTTTGGTGCAAGTTGATTGGTACAGGTTTACAATAGTATATATCACAGTGATAGTGTGACAATGGTTCCATCATTCTACTTATACGTCAGGGAAGTCGGACGGGGAAAGAACATGTGGTTGTAGCCACCTTTCGGTTGTAGTTGGAGAACATAGGGGGTTGTATCCTCCTTCTGGTTGTAGACACCTTCCGGTTGTAGTTGGAGAACATAGGGGGTTGTAACCTCCTTTTGGTTGTAGCTAGAGAATTGGGGATTTGGAGATTCCCTCAGGTTGTAGCCTAAGAAACTAGGGGGTTGGAGCCTCCTTCCAGTTGTAGCTGGAAAACAAAGGAAGTTGGTGCTTCCAATGAATGTAATTCTTAAATACATATAAGAAAAAACATTCTATGGTTTTCTCCCAATTTGGGTTTCCACGTAAAACACTGGTGTACTGTGTATGTGTGTGATTGCTCATTTGTTCATTGTTTATTTACTCTGCAACTATTGGATGATAATGCTACATTGATATAACACTTGCATTTGATGGTGAAAAAGGATTATAAATCTCTATTATTGATTCACCCCCCTCTGAGTAATCCAACAATTGGTATAAGAGAAGGTTCCTTCAGGAAACCGTTTAACCACTGGAAGGAGATCATGGATTATTCTGAGAATGGACTACCAATGTTTAATGGTCAGAATGGTTTTAAGTATGAGATGTGGAGCAGAAGAACGAAAGTATTTTTCTAGGCAAAGGGAAATTATATTTGGCTATTAGTTGTTACAATATATGATAGTTCAAAAAGGGAAAAGACTGCAACCAAGAAGGAATTGAAGAAGAATAACAAAATAACAATGGATTTCATCCGGGAAGGATTACCTAATCTGGTAAGAGAAAAGCTTAGTAAATGTTCATCAACCAAAGAACTTTGGGATAAGTTACATGACATATATTCTTCACCCATCACAGATTAAGAAAATGCCAAAGAAGATGTAGATACATATCAAGAAGAATTATGTTCACCATGTTAAACAGATTCATAAGATGAAGAGTACATAATCACTAGAGGTATATTGTTTTTCTTTAATTGTGAAAAACGTGGACATCTTGAAATAGAATTCCATGAAGGAAATGAGACAGAAAAACTAATTGAAAAGGAAGATTAGTGCTTTAGATGAACTAAGAGAAGAAAACAAGTCACTCAAGAAAGAATTGATGAAACAAAAGGAAAGTGTTCACATTTTTGAAGAAGCCCAATAGGTCATTGAGAACTTAAGAACTCAGCGAGAGGAAGCCAGAAAGATTGAAGAAAATATTGAATATCAAAAGAAGTATTTGGAAGCCAACATAGAAGCATAGAAGGAAGAAGCAGAAATGAGAGAGAAGATATTGACAGATCATCTTAAGGAAATAACTAACAATCTAAACCATCTTGAGGCAGAGTTTGGTCAATAAGAGAAAGGACTTGAAGAAGAAATAATCACATTAAAAAATCAGCTTGAAGAAGTGAAAAGAACAAAAGAATTCATGAAGTCTCAGATAATGAATAAATAAGAAGAGGTTGAGAAGCTTAAAGAAGAAGTTGTCACATTGATAAGTAAAATCGTCAAGCTCAACAAGAATGTTGAAGAGACATAAACATCCACATCAGTTATAGAGAATTAAGAGAAGCACTCAAGGTTGCTAGAAAATAAGAATGAAGAAAATAGAAAGAGTTATGCAAAAGTACTCAAAGGAAGGAATCACGGTCAACCAAAATCTAAGAAAACTATTGAAGATACATCTTCAAGAAGACCATTCTTGTTCAAGCCACAAAGAAGCTTTAATCATGATCATGATCAATCAAGGAAGAAATTCAGAAGGACTACACCACAAAGAAGACCATTCACTCACAGGTATGCAAATTTCTTTTATGGTCATTGTTTTTATTGTACTAATTTTGGACATAGGGTTGTAGATTGCAGGGATTATAAAAGAAATGTTCAAGCAAGAAGTGCATATGTGACCCCACGTAACATTTAATGTTAAAAATGTCATAACTATGGACACATAGATAGTGATTGTAGAAGCATGATCGATACTTCCATGAAAGAGAACACTGATATCAGATATAAGAAAGCATGGATAAGAAAACACGAAGAACAAGTGAACAAATACTAGGTCCTAGAGATCACGAGATTGACAATAAAACAAGATGAAGAAAATTATACAAAGAAAAAGAAAGATGCCAGATACAGAAAGGTTTGGAAAATAATTGAAAGAAAAGAAGGACAGGTAAATAAGGAACAAGTTCAAGAGATTGTACTTTCAGTCATTGTAGTGAAAGAACAGACAGAAAGAAAGAAGCCAAAGCTCAAAGAGATGATGAATCTACCAATGAAGATGATGATGAATACACATCAGAGCAAGAATTGTTATGAGCCATTCAACTTAGAGACTCCCAGGTAATATGAATATTAGATAGGGGAAGTCTATGTGATAGCTATGACATACCAAAGAACCATCATTCGAGAAGCTTGTAGAGTTTGAGAAGACATATTCAGAGAAGTTAGTTAGAAGAAGTATAATTTTATAGATTGATCAATAATTCATGATAGTATAGTGATAAATACGTCAACATTATGGACAGTTGCGCAAGTAGAGTCTTGGAAAATATGGACATAGATGGATTCATAAGAACACTTATCAGGTCTGGACAAATATATGACAGTGGATGAGAGCATGGATTCATAGATTGGTTTAGAGAGTGGTTCAGAGATAAAGGAACATTATCATAATGGATGATAATTACACAAGAAATGGATCTAACAATGCTAATGGATTCCAAATTGACAGATATTTTTTGGACACGTGCAGTGCATACAACAATTCACATTCAAAATAGAGTAATGCTCAGAAACAATAATGACAAAACTCCCTACGAACTATGGAAAGGAAGCGCAGACAACAACCTCTACATCAAGGTAACTCAAGGTAGTATTTTATTAATTGAAATTTGTGTTGATGCTATTGTTTTAGAAGTACTAATGACAGGTTAAGCCATAAATTTGCAAAGGATATGCATAATGAATTTGAAATGTCATTACTTGGAGAACTATCCTTCTTTCTTGGTATTCAGATATGTCAAAGCAACCATGGAATTTATATTTCTCAAAATAAGTATATCAGAGAAATGCTAAAGAGGTTCGGAATGGAAGATTGCAAACCAGTTACCACTCCTATGCAAACCAATTGCAAGTTGAGAAAATATGATGATTCAAAGTCTATAGACCAGAGGCAATATAGGTCAATGATTGGTAGCTTACTATATGTGGCATGATCCAGACTAGTTGCAATGCATGCAGTTGGACAGGTGGCATGATTTCAAGCAACACCAAAGGAATCACATGTATTAGCAGTGAAGAGGATTTTCAGATATCTCAAAGGAACAAAAGAGTTTGGATTATGGTATCCAAAAGGAAATGATCTATCACTCATTTCCTACATAGATGCAAACTAGGCAGGTTGCATTGATTATTGAAGAAGCACCAGTGGAGCAACGTTCTACTTGGGTGAGTGTTTATTATCTTGGCTAAGCAAGAAACAATCATCAATATCCTTATCTACATCCAAGGAAGAGTATATTACAACAACAACATGTTGTACACAGGTTCTATAGATGAAACAAACTTTGACAGATATACAGGTTGAGTATGATGATCACATTCCAATCTATTGTGATAATAAAAGCACCATCAATATCTCAAAGAACCCGATGATGCACTCCAAGACGAAGCACATTCCAATCAAATCTCACTTTCTACGGGAGCAGGTTGCAAAGAAGAACATCAGAGTTGAATATGTGGGCACAAAAGAACAAGTGGCATACATATTTATAAAGTTGCTTCCATGGGAAGCATTTGAGTATCTTTGCCAGAGACTAAGAGTAGTTTCTACTCCAAAATGAATGCTTATCTTATATGTCTTAGATGTACATGAGGAAGTACCATAAATAGGACAATTAAGGTCTTGGATTTATGGGCTTCTTCACTTGGATTTCGGGGCTTCTTCTCTTGTATTTAGGGGTTTCTTTACTCAGATTTAGGGGCTTCTCCTCTTGGTTTTAGGGATTCTTCAAGGCTCCATTTGTGTACATATCAAAGTGGGCATGTAGAAACAAACACATGTTATCTTATCCTGTGAGGTCCATGCTTAAAAGATATGACATAAGGGGACCACTTTGGATTTATATACATATATATACATTTATATACACTTATGCTTAAAAAAATGTGCATTATCAATTCAACCTTTATATAAGTTATTCCCAAACTAGATTACCCCACCACTTTTGATGATTTTCATCCAATTGCCTTTACAAAATTATCGCTAAGGTTATTGTGATCACGATCAAACCTATCTTATCAAAGGTTATTTATTCTGAACAGTTTTGGTTCTTAAGGGGGAGGTTTATCCATGAATCCATTGGTTCGACGCATGAAGGTATGCATACAATTAGAACTCAAAAGTGTTCAGTCTTGGTCATAAAAATTGACCTTTCAAAAGCCTATGATCGTGTTTCATGAATTTATCTCAAATCATTGCTCCTTATACCGGGTTTGGTACTCCTTTGGTTAATTGGATTATGTGTCATGTGAATTCTATTTCTTTCATTGTTCTTATCAACAAACCGTCTTCATATTTCTTCAAACCCACTCAAGGGTTGTGACAATGCTTCCCCATTTATCCATATTTATTTTTACTGGTCACCGATGGGCTCAACCAAACGATCGTAGAGGCCAAACATACTAATAAAATAGGAGTTAAGTTGGGAAGGACGAAACATATTACCCATTTTCTCTTTGTGGATGATATTGGATTTGTTTTGTGAAGCTACAAGTATGATTATAAATGGTAATAAATATGCTATTTAATTTCTATTAGGAAATGAGGAACACTTCCACACTAAACCTAGCATAAGAGAGGAAGAAATATTTAAACAAGAAATTAAATGACAAATAAAACACACAGTACACAAATATTTTACCCTAGAAACCCAAACGTGAAAACCAACATTCCTTGAGCATTTTACTCTCTTGTTGTCTTATTCATTCAAAATAAAAGGTTACATGCCTAACCTTGGTCTACACCTACACCACAATTAACACCATACATTCTTTCTTTGCACAAGAACAACCCTATAGCCAATTCAGGTTACATATGCATGACCAACAACCTCTACGATTATTCATTATTCATTATCTTTTTACAACATTACAACATGCCTTCTTTATAGGATTTATAGTAGAAAAAAACCTAAAGAAAAGGCACCCAAATATGGTTATATATCCACACATATCATTGGCTAAAAATCCCGTGAATCTAGGGATTTTGTTGTAGTCGACTACCAAGTCAGAGTACCAGTCGACCTTCATTCGGTCTTCAGTAGATTTCCATGTGCCTTTCTATTGACCTCTTGTCAGGTTACCTTTTCGACTTATTGTTGATATCTTCAAATTTCTATTTACCTGGACGAACCACCTCGACCTTTGAATTTTTGTCGATATATTCAAATTCAATTTTACCCAGTCGAACCACCTCAACCTTCGACTTGCTGTCAATTTCTTCGACTTCAACTATCAGTTGATCTACCCCGACTAGAATTTCACTGCAAAGAATATAACAACCCAACATTATCCCACTTGTTGTTTTCTTTGTTTAAATCGGTAGATCTTTGAACTCTCGTTCATAGACCTAGGGTAGAAATTCTCGTTTTCTCTCTACACCAAGATAACTTCACAACACTCATAGACTTGGTGAAAGAGTCCGTTATGTTTTCCAATGTGTCTACTTTCTCTAGCAACACCTTATTGTTTTCCACCATGTCTCTCACGAAATGGTATTATACATCAATGTGCTTAGTCTTAGAATGGTAAGTTGGGTTCTTTTCCAGAAATATTGCGCTTTGAATGTTGCAACTTATCTTCATAGCTCTCTGCTCAAACCCGATTCCTGAACACAACCTTTGTAACCACACTGCTTCTTTACTTCCATGAGTGGCTTCCATGTATTTTTCTTCTGTTGTTGACAAGGCTACGACCTCCTGTCGCTTACTCATCCAATTGATTTCTCCACTAAACATCTTGAACACATATCCACTGGTCGACCTTCGTTGATTCATATCTCCAACCCAATTGACATCAACAAATCCATATAATTTTACTTCACTGTCATATCCAAATTTTCCTTGGTAGAATATAGCATAATATTTTGTGCTACACAAATACCTGATTACTCTCTTGACAACTGTCCATTTCTCTTTCCCAAGTGTCGACATGTATCTACTTAACACTCCCACTGCATGGGAATGTTTGGTCAAGTGCATACCATCGCATACATTAGACTACTGACAACACTTGCATAGGGAGAATGTGTCGTGTCCTCTATCCCCTCCTATTTCCTTGGACACTGTTCAATAGTTATCCTTTCTCCCACGGGAATTGGCACCTTCATAGGTTTGCAATCCCGCATGTTGAAATGTTTCAAGACAATTTCAACATACTTCTTTTGATTCAACCAAAGTTTTCTAGTTTCTCTATCTCTCTTGATCTCCATTCCCAGAATGAAGTTCATTTCATCGAGATCCTTCATGTCGAACTTGGAGGACATATGCTTCTTCACCACCTTTATTTCATTCATGTTGTTTCCAATCAACAACATGTCATCAACATACAATGCTAGATATATGAAATTCCCACCTTATTCTTTGGAATATATACAACGATCAACCTTGCTTCTCACAAACCCCAAACTAAGGATGTTTGTGTCAAACTTTTGGTACCACATAGTTGGTGATTGCTTTAGATTATAAAGGAATATTTTTAGTTTGCAAACCAAATCTTTCTTTCCCTTTGCTTCAAATCCTTCAGGATGTTTCATGTAGATTTCTTCTTCCAGGTCCCCATGTAGGAATGTTGTCTTTACATCCATCTCTTCCATTTCTAGATCAAATGTTGTAGCCAGAGAAATAAGTACTCTAATGGAAGTTAATTTTGCAACAAGGGAAAAAATCTCACCGAAGTCAACTCCTTCGACTTGGGAACATCCTTCCGCTACTAGTCGAGCTTTGAATTTCCATACTTGACCTATTGCATTCATCTTCTTCTTGAATACCCATTTTATACTAACATTATTTCTTCCACTAGGTGATTCGACTAAGTCCCATGTGTCATTCTTGTGCAAGGATCCCATCTCTTCAACCATGGCATCCTTCCAGATTTTTCCCTCTGCTGAGTCGACTGCCTCCCTAAACGACTTGGGCTCATCATCGGTGGAAGTTAAAACGAATGCATAACATAATTTGGGTGGACTATACCTTTTAACTAGTTTTCTTACTTGTTTTTACCTCCTTACAACCGAGGTCGGTTGTTCCACCTCTTCTTTTGATTCAGTTGACTCAATCTGAGTCATCTTCTTCATTCCTCAGTTCAAACCACACCTTCTATGAATTATTCTTTGTTTGAACAATTTCTTTAGTATCAGACTTACTTTCGAATTCTCTGAAGGCCACATCTCGACTATACACTATTTTCCTTGATGCACGATCCCATATCTCATATCCTTTCATTCCTTCTTTGTATCCAATGAAAATACACTTGACTGCCTTCTTTTCCAGCTTGCTCCTCTTTTCCTTAGGAACATGCACAAATCCATCACAACCAAATACTTTGAGATGTGAGACTAAAGGCTTCTTACCAGACCATACCTCATGTGGAGTCAAGTCGACTAGTGCCGACGAAGGAGAACTATTCAATATATATTTTGTAGAGTCGACTTCCTCCGCCTAGAATTCTTGTGCGATCCCAACACCACTGAGCATGCTCCTTGCCTTGTCCATCAATGTTCTATTCATTCTCTCAACAACTCCATTTTGATGTGGGGTATTTGGTGTGCTATGCCACATTTCTTGTAGAACTGATCAAATTCCTTTCCAGAAAATTCACCATCATTGTCAGTTCTCAACACCTTAATCTTATTCTCTGTCTGGTTTTCTACAAGAGACTTAATGTTAGAAAAATAGGACCACGGAGCAATAGAATAAAACAAATGCAGAAACAAAACACAGAAGATACACAATACAAGAGAGACACATATTTACATGGTTCACCCAGTGTGGGCTACATCCACTAGAGAAATTTCCAGGTCCTTCCTTTATTATTATCCAACAAATGAAGGGATACAACCTACAACAAAACCCGTTGTAACTTCCTCTTCTTTCTCTCACAGTCTCCTCTCTCAGAATACAATACTTGCCATAATGCATAGCCGAAATACATTTCCCTCATAACAGAGGGTTGCCTTCTAGGGAAAAAAACCCTAACATAATTTCTATCGTTAGATCTGCGACCTTATAATGAACGGTCAAGATTTACAATGAAATTACAATATACATTTACAAGGCAATTTTTCCTTCGGGGGCTTCGCCCCCGAACCCCCCAGACCCCGCAGAGGGGGTAGCCCCCCTCTTCACTCCCCCGCATGGAAGAGTTTACATACTTATGGGGTGTAAAGTCTTCATGGGGTATAAACACGGCTAAAATAAAGGACCTATGAATCAGGAACATAATCAGGCTCCACAACCAACACTTAAAATCTTTGAATTTTTCAAAAACCTTTGCTTTCTTCCTCGGGAAATATATCCATGTCTTCCTGGAAAAATCATCTATTAAGGATACATAATACAAGGATCCACCAAGTGAAGGAATTGAAACAGGGAAAAACCCATCACTATGAACCAATTCTAGAATCCCCTTTACCCTTGTCGCTCCAGATGGGAACCTCACTTGGATTTGTTTTCCTTATATGCAATGTTCACAAAATTCGACTTCTAAATTACATTCAGGAAAATATTCGACCATACCTTTGTTATACATAGCTTGAAGTCCTTTTTCTCTAATATTTCCATCCTCTCGTTCCATAGCATGGTCGGGTGGACTTTATGATGACTTGTCGAGTTGGTTTGAATTGAATCATCTTGAGTAGAGTTGAGTCGATTCGAGTAGAAGTTGAGTCGACTTTAGGAACAATGATTCTGTTGCTTCCAATCGAGTCGACACTTCCTAATAACTTATATAGGGTTCCAATCTGAACTCCTTTCATTAAGACCATTGCACCTATGTCCATATTGCACGAATCCTTCTGAAATAGAGTGTGCACCCCTACATCACTCATCTTGCTGATAGATATAAAGTTTATTTCCAAACCCATAATGTGTAGCACAATTGGAAGGGTTATCCTCCTCCCATCCTGCAGTATCAATTGAGCTCTTCCTCGTCTGACAATTTTATTTGTTGAGATGTCGTCCCCCCAAAACACATCTCCTCCATATTGTTAATATTTGTAGAACCATTCTCTATGTGGTGTCGTATGATAGGATTCTCTTGAGTCGATCAACCAAACATCCTGATCCGACTGTGTACTGTTCAACGCCAGGTACACATCGCCTCTCTTATCTAGAGTCGTCTTTCTCTTGGTCAATTACTTCTGGTCGGATCCTGTACTGAATTCCATTGCCTTAGACTTGCAGTCTCTTTTGTAATTCCCAAATTTACCACATTTCTAGAATCTTCTCGTCGATTTAACATGGGATTTAGATCTACCCTTCGACTTAGACTTTCTATTAGAGAATTTGCCTTTATCTCTGCCAATCAGTTGACCTCTCACCACTAATGCATATTTGGTCGATCCTTCCATGTTCTTCCTTCTCATTTCCTATGAAAGTAGAGATGCAACCACGTCTTCTAGAGATAATGTGGTTGTATTACTCCATATATCCATGACTAAGCTATCCCAGGAGTCTGGGAAAAAACATAATAGGATAACACATTTCTCCTCCTCGGTGATTTTAATATCCAAAGAAGATAATTGGCTTATAATGGTATTAAACACATTTAAATTCTTAGTCACTAAACTTCCCTCACTCATCCTCAGAAGATATAGTTTCTTTCTGAGAAACAACTTAATTACCAGGGATTTCGACTAGTAAAAGATTCCCAACTTGTCCCATAGTTTCTTGGTCGAATATTCACCCGAGACATTCAAAAATATTGAATCTGCAAGACAAAGTCGAATCATAATCCTTTCCCTTCTCTCGAGTTTCTGCCACTCTTTCATCGTCATTCTTGTCGGAATGGTACCTGGGCAGACTACTGCCCATTGTTCTCGATCTACAAGAAAATATTCAATTTTAAGCTTCCAAAGCTCAAAATTCTGGCCATTGAATTTTTCAATCTCTATTCTCGAGCTGCTTTCCATTCTTTAACACAATCTTTAAATATTTCTGACTTACAACTCTTATTGAACCTAGGGTTTAGCTCAGATCCAAGATTGTTAAACCAAGCTCTGATACCACATTTTAGGAAATGAGGAACACTTCCACAATAAACCTAGTAGAAGAGAAGAAGAAATATTTAAACAAGAAAGTAAATGACAAATTAAACACATAGTACACAAATATTTTACCCTGGAAACCCAAATGAGAAAACCAAAATTCCTTGAGCATTCTTCTCTCTGGTTGTCTTATTCATTCAAAATAAAAGGTTACATGCCTAACCCTTATACACACCTAATACATAATCAACATCATACCTTATTGCTTTACAGTAGGAAAAACCCTAAA
>JASDQU010585648.1:35184-50242 GCA_032191745.1 Picea mariana | reverse complement strand
CTGGGTGAACCACGTAAATCTGTGTCTCTCTTGTACTGTGTGTCTTCTGTGTTTTGTTTCTGCATTTGTTTTATTTTATTGCTCCGCGGTCCTATTTTTCTAACACATCCATCTCACAGATTTAGTTGGGAGATTGAAATCGCAGCAAGAGGAATTTATTCTTGTGTTTATCTGTCTTATTGGCTCACTATCTTCTCTAGGAAACTCACTCTCTCTTCTAGGGAGAAATTATTGTTATATGGGTGATTATTCTTTGTGTAAGCATAAGATTCTTGTGCTATGGGTTATTTTTTTGGTGTTCTTCTATGATTTTTCTTCAGATTAGCAAGGAATTCTTCTAGAGAAAAGTTGTTTGGGTTTTTCCCGTGAAAGGATTTTCCTAGGATAAATCTTGTGTCTCTTATGCATGGTTATATTTATGTGATCTTGTCATTCCACTGTATTATTTGGTTGATATTTTTAGTGTATAATTATTGTATGATAACAATGACATAACATCATAAGATCAATAATTATCAAGATATGAAAATAGATGTGAAAATCAACATGGTATCAAAGCTTTGCCACTAAAAGAGGTCATTGCATTGCACAAATTTGAGAAATTGAACTTTTTCGGGGTGAAAACTTATCTTTTTAAGTGAACCCTACCCTAGTTTAGTGCACCCTAGTCCAACACACCTACCTATGATATCAACACACTATTCAACCTAAGTCCCACCCCATATATTGAATTTTGTGCCACATATTTTAGAATTGTTACTGCATACTTTAGATTTCAAACTGCAGATTTTTCAGAATTCAAAATTCAAGATGGTAACCAGTGCTAGAGTTGAAGATAGACTAGATGAAGCCTAAAAATTCAAGACAAAATTAATCCTTGTCTTGGATGAGGATGAGATTCATAATTATGTGAAGGAAGTTGTCCAAGAGTATATCAGAGTATTATCCAAGAATGGTTTGTAGAAAAATCAAGATGATGAAGGAACTCAAGCTCTTACAACCCATGCAAGAAGAAATAAAGGAAGGAGGATGTTTGAATAGAAGAACACAAGTGGAAGAGAAAGTCTAGTTCATGATCATAAGGAAAGGACCTTTCCAAAGTCCACTACTTCAATTTTAATACATTTGGTCACTATGCTTATCAATGTCCTCAAAAGAAAAGACATCATGCATCAACAAGCGATGTTAATAAGGATCCACCACAAAAGAATTAAATAGACCTTGATAATGATGATCGTTGGAAATAGTAATTTGAAAGGAAGAAGGATCTTTCAAAGATCAAGTGTTAAATGCAATGAACTCAATCACTATGCTTCAAATTGTCGTAAGAAGAAAAGGAAGGAAAATGCAAAAACAACCAATGTTGATGAGTATCCACCAAAAAATAAGTCAAGGGATCTGGATGGTGATGACCGTCGGAAAGAGTACTTTAGGTAAGATGATACATCCCTTGAATGATTTATATATAACATTTTTTATTTCTTTTGATTTTATTTTAGGGCCATTATCTTTGGTACGAGAGCCCATTTTTTATCTTTTAGTTGGACCATTATCTTTGGTACGGGAGTCCATTTTTTTATATCTTGGTTATTATCCCTGATACAAGAGGCCATATTTTTTCTTTGGTAGAAGGGTCATTATCCTTGGTACGAAAACCCTTATTTGTCTTATCTTGTAGAAGGGTCATTATTCCTGATACGAGAACCCTTATTTCCCTTATCTTGTATAAGGGTCATTATCCCTGGTACGAGAGCCTATATTTCTCTTCATTCAGCAAGGGTTGTGTAGACTCAAAGGGAGTCACCTGGCCTAGGAAGAGAGTAATATGACTAGTAGAAGTCGACCTTCAAATTAGACATGGAAGGAAATACCTTCTAGAACAATGTCATGAAGTGACATTATTAGACGTGATGCTTAGAGGCAGGAAGTCACTAGAAGCAATGTTCCTTCCAGGATAGGACCAAACCAAATAACAAAAATAGTTCCAGTGACTATGGACATATCCAATCAGTCAGATTAGAGTATAGCTATTATGGTTTCATCATGTGATGTAGAGGGAGAAGATGTGGTAGTAGCTTCAACGTATGTAAAGATACTCCTAGAGAAGGAGGTGGTACTACATCAAGAGGGAGAAGAGATATTGAGCCACTCCCAAAGATGGAGGAAGAGGCACTTCCAGATCCAGAGGAAGTAGTTACAAAGAGAGTGGAGGAACTACTCTCTGTTTCAAAGGGATTAGATTATGAGGAGACATCTACTCCAGTCTCCAGATTGAAGAAAGCATTGTATGAACTCAAGCAGACACCCAGCGCACGGTACTCCCAAATGGATGGATTCTTGTTGAGTTTGGGATTAACTGAGAGTAATGCAAATCCAAAATTTTACTACAAGGTTGTAGATATGATTCAATAATATTGCTATTGTATGGAGCATAATGTCTCATTGACCAGTGCAAGAGGGAGTTGGATTCAAAGTTTGAGATGGAGGATCTTGGCTAGATGTACTATTTTTTCGGATTAGAGGTGTGACATGTTAGAAAGTAATGGATGTTCTCGTTTAACCATAGAAAATATAGCAATATTGTCACCCAACCATAGGCCGAAGCCACCCCGAGCACCTTAATCTTGACAGAGAATCATTCCGGAAGCAAACACTAGGCTAGATAGCCAAAAAAGATAGCACACCTCTCTCCAGGGAGAGCGCACCAAGCAATAATAACAGAAACGAATCAGAGATTCCAACCCAGAAAAGCCGAAAATACAGATTGCAGAACTGTCAGCAACAACTGCTCCCAGGACTTGTGCACAAACTGGCCAATGGCAGTGCACACAAGTTTTCTTTTGCAGTTCTGAGAATACTGGCCAAAATGAAGACTGGCCTCCTTTATTTATATTGTTTCTGGCAGACTGCTTGGGCCAACTTCTCATTGTGGGTGCTAATTTACTTAGTATATAACATTTCCTTAGCTGACTTCTTCTCTTGGAGGCTAATAACCTAATACAAATTATTCTCTTGAGTCGACTTGTCTTCTAGGGTTATTAGCCAACTAATTAGGGTTTCTTCTTGCTTCCCAGAATATTCTATTCTCGTCAGAGTTACACGTGGAGGTAAATACCTCCCACGGCTACCATAATATCAACACTCCCTCCTAGCTAGGGAGGTATTTGAAGGAAATGATCTTGAGCACAAACATGCCATTGAATCGGTAGCATCATCATAGCCACACAAGCTATCTCATGATCAAATTAAGAGCACCATCATCATTGTTAGTGCCATCTGACAATATCAATTGCATCATCTCCCGAAACCATACTCCATTTGAGTAATCAGAGATGATGTTGAATAAGTCACTCACTCCAAGGAGTGATACAAGGACCATTCTTCTAATCTGGACATATGTCCTAGAAGAGTAATTATTCCAACAGATGTTGGAAGCCACACCATGGGCTACAAGGACTATTCTTCTAATCCAGACATACATCCTAGAAGAATAATTGTCCTGGACCATTTTCTGCCTAGAGAATGTCATTCCACCAATACACTGACTATCCATCTAGCTGATGGAAATCAGAACAATGTCATTCAATAGAACACAACTATGTTTATCCATGGTAGTACACAACTACAACCCAATGGTACACTATCACACTAAGTAGCACACAACTACTTGATCAATGACACATAGTCATAATCAGTGGAACACATCCACCACAGTAGCATACATCTACTGTCGAGAGACATACAGTTTCCATAGCAATCATATCATCTGATATCAACCTGCACAGAAAAAAAATGTCATGATATAAAATGAATCATCTAGGCCATTCTTCCACTCATATCTGTGATATCTGGAAAAGTATCTTCTCTTAGAGAGTGAAAAATCAACGATGAATTATCTGGACTATTCTTCTCAAGAAAGGAAGAATAACTATCCTGATTTCTGAGCCTGGACCATTCACCTATCTGGGCCATTCCTCTGGCACTAAACAAAGTGCAACCTGGAGAGAATAGTCTGCCCTAAAGAATGCATGTCCTTGATTGTTGAACCTGGACCATTCACCTATTTGGACCATTCCTCTAGCACTAAACAAAGTGCAACCTCAAGAGAATGAATCTGCCCTAGGGAATGACTGTCCGGACCATTTCCTAAGGAAATGCACCAACCTCCAAAACATACCATTCTTCGAAACTGCTCACAACTGTAAGCTTCGAAAGAATGACTGTCCAGCGAGGTGGATCAGTCTTCTTGACCACTACTGAGAGTGACCGTCAAGAATAAATATTGTCCTAGACCATTCCCCCACACTGGCCACAAGGGGAATCGTTTCCTATGCTAAATCAACAATCCATCGAACCATTTTCATTACGAAAATGACCATTCGATCTGGACCATTTTCCAAATTGGAAAATGCCTGTCCGTCAGAAATATCAAACCACTTTTTGAACTGGAAAGGAATTGCTCATCCTGAACCATTTTTCAAACTTGAAAAATGGCTGTCCATAAATAAATAACACATCAGTGCTCCCTCCCAACCTGGGAGTCATCTCTTCCTTTTTCAATAAGGAATTCATATCCACGAGCTCTAGCTTGAGTACGCAAACTCTTTCATCTTGGACAGAGGCTTTACCAAAATGTCTGCTTATTTGCTCATCTGTGGAGATATATATTGGAGAACCACTTTCTCTTTTCTGGACTTCATCACGAAGAATGTAATGCTTGATCTCAATGTACTTCGATCTTTCTGGAACACTGGTTTTTTGAAGGCTTCATATATATCTGATCATTACAATATATCATAGTTGAATTTAACTCTTTTGTTTCCTGCTAGCTGATAACATCGTGGCAAGGCTCAAACTGGAACATATCCATGTGGCACTTCTTTTATCATCATGAGAGTTTGTTATGGATTAGCAATCCATCATCTTGGACTTCTGAGTAACCATTATGATTTTTATCATAGAAGGTTTTCACCATGCTTCTGTTGTGCATGAGAGGCTTTGCACCAAGTTGTTTGAATCCATACAAAATATTCTTCCATCTGCATACAAGGGTCTCTTTCTGGTATACCTCAAAGCCTTGAGGTTGCTCTACATACGCTCTTTGTTCAATTATTTTGGAGAACAATCTTTGCATTCATCTTGATGTAAACTCTAAACCATGGATATTGCAGACGATATAATGGCTCATGTAGAGGTATGTCTGGTTTATTGGAACAAGCAATCATCATAGTCTTCTCCCTCCATCTGGGATAACCACTAGTTCTTGATCTCGCAATGCTTACATTCATAAGTCTTCCATACACTGTTCTTCATCACAACTTTCATTTCCTCTACTTGATTTATTTTAGTGAATTYATATTAGGTTGGTAGTCTTGTGATTCTCGATACAATGACTGGTTGTTCTGCTTTTTCTTTCTCTCTTGGAATCTTCATGTTCTTTCTCATGTTTCTCTTTAGCTCTTGGGTCCATGGAGTTTTCTATAGATTCCATGCCCTGAAGATTCCAACTTCTTTCTTTCATCATAGGATCATGGATGTGGATGGACAACCAGGGATACTTTAGGGCTTCTTTTCAAAGAAGGCTTCTTCTAAAGTCACACTGAACACGTGCTTCTTTTCATGGTTGCTACCATGGATATATACTTCATCATATTTAATGGATCATATTATTTAGGATTATCTCCCTCTTAATCCTTGCTTCATGCATGAATGCATGATCTTCTTTTGGAATTATGTAATCTACTCCCTCTCTTTAGGAGAGTCCACACTTTCATCTGCATCCTTATTGCCTTCTGCAAAGTGTGACAAGTCTTTTTCCAATTTCCTCTTGATTGTTGACTTCTTTCTGTCTTTACTTCTTCTAGGTTTCTTCAAGATTGATTATGATTTCGGCTTATTTTGCAGTTGTTACTTATAACTTCCACATGAATTGTTATCAGGGGTTGTTGTTGTACTTCATCCTTTCATGTGTATTTCCCGACTTGTAGTCATTTTGATAACAATCCTTATCTTGTTGTTCTTCCATAGGTATAGTTTCTCTTTGAACATATTATCTTCTAGGAAATAGATATGCAAGATATGTATAGAAAACATGGTATGTACAAGAACTATGAAGAGTATTGTTACCTTGTCTTTAGAAGAAGTTTGTTTTGTCCTTCTTGGCTTTCTTTGAGGTTTCCCTTTCTTCAATAACTGATGCTTCGTGTGTTCTTCTTTTTCTTTAACTCGGGACAATGATTTTTGTAGTGACCATACTTTCGACAATTGAAGCATTGTATTTTTGACATATCTTTCTCTTGATTTGGTTTCTTCCTGGAGCCAAACTTCTTTTTATTCCTGAAATTCTTGAACTTCGTTGTGAAGGATTGATCATCATATTTCTTTTGGGGTTTCTCTTTTGCACTGATCCTTGATTCTTCTTGTGCACTGATCCTTGATTCTTCTTGTGCACAACAAGTCCAAAGTTCTTCAAATGTGGGATACTCCTTCCTTGTGTTCATGCTTGCAGTAAATGCATCCCATGTCTTGGGAAGACCATTGACTACATTTACCAATTCCTTCTATGAAATGATATCTTCAATGGATTGTAGTTGATCTCTCAACTGAGAGATTCTCACAAAGTATTATGTTATGCTGTCGTCATCATTCATTTTCATCTCACGGAGCTCATTCTCCAGACTCATTACTTGTCCAATGTTTCTGACTGAGAAGAGGTTTATTAGGGAATCATACATCTTCTTAGATGAGTCAAGATGGGAGATGTAGGGTATCAAGTGGTCTTTTATATAATCCACTATGATACTCATTGCATTGATGTCATTTTCTTTGAAATTCTCTGGTTCCTCCTCTTTTCCTTCTTCAAACTCTGGTTCCACAATCTTTCCTTTCACGATATCCAACACTTTATTCTTGGAAAGGATGAGATCAATCCTTGTCTTCCATGTTCTGAAGTTAGAAGCCCATTCTAACTTGTTTTATGACTTCATAGAGTAAGTCATAACTTCTTTGACTTGGTCAACCCTTGATTTTGACCAAAAACTCAAACTTGACGTTTTACCTTGCTGAGAGTATCAGGAGATGCGCTAGGTTGGGGCGCACTAGTCTATCTAGAAATTAGGTCAATCCCTTCACTTAAGGTGCCTCAATGAGAGGGTTAGGGTTTCGTTGTTGCAACAAAAACTGGTTGCAACTACAACTACAACTAAGCAAATCCTCCCAATCTATCTTCCAACCGTTAGACTGTCTGAAGATAGTGTGGGCCCATAACCTATTAGAAAGTAATGGATGTGCTCATTTAACCATAGACAATATAGCAATATTGTCACCCAACCATAGGCCGAAGCCACCCCTGAGCACCTTAACCTTGACAGAGAATCATTCCGGAAGCAAACCCTAGGCTAGATAGCCAAACAAAATAGCGCACCTCTCTCTAGGGAGAGTGCACCAAGAAAGAATAATAGAAACTGATCAAAGAGTCCAACCCAGAAGATTTGAAAATACAGATTGCAGAACTGCTGACAACAACTGCTCCCATGATTTGCGCACAAACTGGCCAACTGCAGTGCACACAAGTGTGATTCTATAGTTCTGAGAATACTAGCCAGAATGAAAACTTGCCTCCTATATTTATACTGTTTCTGGCAAACTGCTTGGGCTGACTTCTCATTCTGGGTGCTAATTTACTTAGTATATAACATTTCCTTAACCGAATTCTTCTCTTGGAGGCTAATAAACTAATACAAATTATTCTCTTGAGCTGACTTGTCTTCTAGGGTTATTAGCCAACTAATTAGGGTTTCTTCTTGCTTCCCGGAATATTCTATTCTCTTCAGGGTTACACATGGAGGTAAATACTTCCTGCAACTACCATAATATCAGCATGACATAGATCATATGAGATCTTCCTCGGTCATGGGATACTAATGAGGTTGGATATGATGGACTACATGTCCATGACTACACATATGGAGACAAATCTGAAGAAGTTGAGTGATTCTACTTCAGATTCAGATTTGTTGCACCCCATGATGTACAGGTAATGGATTGGATCATTGTTTATTTCATTACAGTGAGCATCATGAACCAATATTTGGTTGAAGCCAAGGTAGTTCCATCGGGTTGTAGCAAATCATGTGCTAAGATATCAACATGGTACAATTGGATATGGTGTGTCTTAGGTGATGAAGTGAGGTTGCAAGGATATACAGATTATGAATGGGAAGGGAGTGTAGTAGATGGATTAAGCACATTAAGGTGCTGCTTGAGATCGGTGGCGATTTCCAAGATAAGCTGAGAAGCATGTTTCTGTAGCACTCAGTACAATAGATGTGGAGTATATCATAGCCAGTGTTGCAATTCAGGAAGTGGTGCAACTTCATAAGCTTCTTGTTGGACTTCATCCGAGACATGATGCAGAAGGGAGCAATAACACATATCCACATATGAGAAAATAGCAAACATTCACAGGGGTGTACCTATGAATTTATCCCTCACCAAGAGGGAGTGTTGATGATTTTCATCATCGAGCAGACATTCACAGGGTTGTACCTATGGCCTATGCATAGTCTTCAAAGGATAGAAAACTCGAGGTGTTGTTTTTTCTCCAGGAGGAAGCATCAAGCATCATTCTCCCATGATTGGTAGTTTAACCAATGGAGAATGACAGATTCACTTACAAAAGTTTACATGTAAGTGGCACTCACTCACAACAGTGTACTTGGGGAGGTGAGTGGCCCAGGTGTACTCTTCAAGATAGAAGACTTGAGGTGCCAATATTCTTCCAGTGTGTGGTTGCATCGGGCGTCATTCTCCTATGATTGGTGATTTAACCAGTGGAGAATGACAGATTCACTTACATGGGTTTACCTGTAAGTGACACTCACTCACAAGGGTGTACTTTTGGTGGTGAGTGGCCCGGGTAAGCATCGGGAAGACCTTCTCCTAGATTGGGCTGTAGGAAAATGGAGATAAGATACATTCATCACAAGGGCGTACTTGTGGTAAATGGGCCCAGACATAGTCCTATGGACTTGAGGTGCTTCCATGTGTTATATAGAATCGAACATCATTCTCCTAGGATTGATGGTTTAACTAGCAAAGAATGACATATTCACTCACATGGGTTTACCTGTGGTGACATTCACTCACAAGGGTGTACTTGTAGAGGTGAATGGTCCAGGTGTGGTCTTCTTTGAGACTCCAGGTGCTAAACACAATTGTATGGAGATGTATCATCAACATGGCTCATGAGAAACTTTTCTATGACAAGAAGAAATGCTACTTCTAATACATGCTTGGTGTGATGGAGAATTCCTCCCTTGTTGAGAGGGAGTGTTGATGTTTTGCAACTTCGGGCAAGTCATTCTCCATAGAAGAAACATTGAAGTAATCCTAGAAGAAAGATTGAAGGCCATAAATAAGAAGTCGGCCCGGTAAATGTGATTTTGGAAGTCTAGATTGAGAAGTTGGCCCCAGTTTAGGGTCAATTTGGCCTTGCCAGAATCTAAAGTCGACCCAGAATTAGAAGGTAGAAACTAATATAAATACACCACTCATGTGGCTTATTTTCACAATCATCCATCTCTCATATTTAGTGGGGAGATCGAAATCACAACAAGAAGACTTTATTCTTGGGTTTATCTGTCTTATTGGCTCATTATCTTCTATATGAAACTCTCTCTCTCTTCTAGGGAAAAATTATTGTTATATGGGTGATTCTTCTTTGTGTAAGCAAAAGAGTCTTGTGCTAGGGGTTATTCTTATAATTTTCTTCTAGGATTGTTGTTTAGATTAGCAAGGAATTCTTCTAGAGAAAAGTCGGCTGGGCTTTTCCCAAGATAAATCTCGTGTCTCTTGTGCATGGTTATCTTTCTATGATCCTGTTATTCTGTTGTATTATTTGGTAGATATTTTCAGTGTATAATTATTGTATGATAACATTGACATAACATCATAAGATCAATAATTATCAAGATTTGAAAATAGACGTGAAAATCAACACCAAATAGGAAGTCCTACCAAAGGAAAAAAAACAAATACAATAGAGTTTGAGTTGGAGGGTGAAGAGTCAGATTCAATAGAGGAACATGAATAATACTACTACTAGTAATAATAAGAACCTCATACTCTAGTATTGAGGAGATCAGTTAGGGAAAGAAGGCAACCATAAATGTATACTCCACTTGATTTTTATTCTAGTTTTGCTTTATCTATAATTGATGATGATCTCATAACTATTAGGGATTCAATGGATTTAAAGAATGCTAAACTATGGAAGAAGGCCATGGTTGAAGAAATGGAAGCCTTGGATAAGAATGAGGCTTTGGATCTAGTTGAGTTGTTGGCTAGAAGAAATCCCATTGGTAGAAAATGGGTATTTAAAAAGAAGTACTTTAATGCAGAAGGTAAAGTGGAGAAGTATAAAGCTCACATAGTAGCAAAGGAATATTCCCAGGTAGAGGGAATTGATTTTGGTGATATTTTTTCTCTTGTTGTTAAATTGGCTTCTATTAGATTTATTTTGTATATTCTTGTTTCTTTTGATCTTGAAATAGAATATATGGACATGAAGACAACATTCCTACATGGGGATCTTGAAAAATAAATCTACATGAAACAATCATAAATTTTTGCAGTGAAGGGAAAGAAAGAGTTGGTTTGCAAGATGGAAAAGTCCAACAAAGTTACGAACTTAACGATAACTCTACATAGTTCTCATTTTTTAGGGGTCACATTTTTACCCTATTTCTAAAAGTTGTGCTACTAGTAGCACTCCCTTCCTTTTAGGCAATTTTTTTTATATTTTAAATATTCTTATTTATAATGTATCCACATTTTTTTAAATGTTTATTTTTCAACTATATTCAATTTTTTTTAATCGCTTATTTTTTTCAATGGCGTTTTTAATTATTTTTTATGATTTTTTCAATGTTAAAAATGTTATAGATAATTTACTTTTTTGAAATTGAGATTTTTCATATAATTATGTCTCATTAATTAATTTATGGTGCCATACTTTTTAAACATAGTGTACTTTTTAAATATAATGTAAAATATTATTTTTAACACATTTTTTACTTTTACTTCAATACATAGAAAATATTATAACTAAATAACACTATTTTTAAACATTTAACAAAAAACTATATATTTTAAATCCATATGTAATAAAAAAAACTATACATTTTGGAAATTATTCGCTTAGTGTCAAATAAAGCATTTAATAGACATAATTGAACCCAAAAAAATGATTTTTTTTTTAAATTAACATTTTTTTAATATTTTTATAGATTTGAAGTTAAAAAATGACAATATTTAATGTCATTTTCCCTAGCATATTGATTCACATAATAATAAAAGTTAAAAGAAAATAATAAAAATGATTCAACATAAAACAACACAACAATAAATACATGTATATTCTTATTTTAAAATGTGAAAGTCAAAACAATAACAAAATATTTATTCTTATTATATGCTTTTAAAGAAAAAAAACAAAATAAAAAATAAAATTTTCAAAACAATGTTTTCTCTAAAAAAAAATTTACACACTTAAACAATAACAAACATTAAAAAATAAAAATAAAAAAGAAGATGATGATGATGATGATGGAGATTAACTTCGACTAAAACAGAATTAGTGTATCGAACCTTCAAAGGGTAAGGGATCCCTTGCAATTCTTTAGAATTTTGTTTATGTGCTAGAAAAACATTAAGATAAGCTTTCCAAGATCAACATAGTTTTGTTGAGTTAAAATGTTAGGAAGGTTGGTAGGGTGACGAATATTTTTAAATTGAGATCTTCAACTTTATTAGTGTCACAAAGGTGACATAGTCTTTCATCCCATGGCCTAAGCCTAAAACTATCATTTAATTATATGCTTTTAAAGACAAATAAATAAATAAATAAACAAAATTTCTAAAACATTGTTTTTTTAAAAACAAATTTACACACTTAATAGCAAACAAAAAAAAAAGAAGAAAAAGAAAGAAGAAAAACAAATATTAAAAACTAAAAACTTAACACAAAAAAATTCAATAAAATTAAAAAAAATTAAGTTTAAAATAAATAAATAAATAAATTACTTGGCCAACTCTGTGGCCCCCATTGCCCCCCAACCTCCATCTCACCCCATCTTCATTAGACCCCATTTTCATTAGAGATCCGGGGTGGGGGAGATCTTGGGAATCTCCAAGTCTAAAACTATCATTCTAATTATATGCTTTAAAAAAATAACAAAATAAAAAAACAAATTTAGATATTTAAACAATCGCAAATATTAAAAAAAAAAAAAAATTATAAAGAAGAAAAATAAATATGAAAAACTAAAAACTTAACAAAGAAAAAAAACAATTAAATTACTTGGTGCAAGTGGTGGGTGGGGGGCAATGTCAAGCATCGCCTCGAGCATCACCCCGGTGATCCAAGTCCAAAACTATCATTTTAATTATATGCTTTTAAAGAAAAAATAAAATTAAAAATTAAAAATTTTAAAACATTGTTTTTTTCAAACAAATTTACACACTTAAACAATTAAAAACATATAAAAAGAAAAATAAATAAAGAAACAAAGAAGAAAAATAAAAAAAAATAAAAAGGAAGAAAAACAAATATGAAAAACTAAAAATACAAATAAAATTAAAAAAAATTAAATTACTTGCACTCCTAGGTGTTGGGGGCGATGCCATCTCCCACCACCCCCATCTCTTCTGCTCTAGTAGAGATGAGGGTGGGGGTGATGTCGAGAATCGTTCCCACCACCCTCTAGGGACAAGTCTAAAACTATCATTTTAATTATGTACTTTAAAAAAAAAATTAAAAATTTTAAGACATTTTTTTTCTAAAACAAATTTACACACTTAAACAATAGGAAACATAAAAAAATTAAAAGAAACAAAGAAGAAAAATTTAAAAAATTTAAAAGAAAAAGAAAAACTAAAAAATTTAAAACTTAACAAAGAAAAAAACCAATAAAATTAAAACACGTTGGTTATGTCGACATAGTCCCCCACCCCCACAGGCTAAGTCTAAGACTATCATTTTAATTATATGCTTTTAAAGAAAAACAAAATCTCCCCAGATGGGTGTCTACACGTATGCTAACACATGTGTCGACAGGGGATTGTGTGGCCGACGGTTCGACTAAAGGGAATGTCCACACGTCACAACTTGATCATTGGAAAGACACCTCCACCACCATTCCCGAGTTCTCTCCTCGGCCGACCTCAACAGGTTCTAGATTTAACAACACCAGCTAGTTTTATGTCATTGAATGTGTCTGTGCGAGCCATGAAAATCCAGACCATTCACATGAGGGAGAAGGAGATTACTCTGCCCCTCATTAGGCTCCGCATTGACCGATTAATTATGAAGATGAATTCTTTGTTGCACAACATGACGTCCGGTATCATCATGATCGATCGTCTGCACATTAAGAAACTCATCTCCATGAAAGATTTCATCATAGTTCATCTTGAGGATGACGAGACTCTTGATAAGTTTATTAGGTTCACTCTGGAGCCTCTGATATTTATCTACATCTCTCATATTACTATGTCTCTTCTGCATTTGAATCCTCTTGTTGTYAGTCCCCCTACTTGTTGGACGATATCTCCCTCTGCTCCGTCTTTCATTCCAATACTCCTCACAACTATAAGCCTAGCCATTCAAATGTCAGAACTTCTAGGGCAGGGCCATCTTGTGCAACTAGAGTAGTAATGGATGTTGTTGACTACTATGAAACCCAGGTGCTCRAGGACGAAAAATGGCAATGTCAGCCATGTAAGATGAATTTCGTCTGGTTCGTGAGTTCAAAGAAGATTCAAAGGTTGATTACCAAGTGGTAAGGGTGATCCCAGACTTGGGATGCACCATAAATCAAAACTTCAAATACCTTCACACCCTTGAATTCTATTGGCATGTCAAGACGATGGTTGTTGTTGGCATGCTGCCTAAAGAAGAATATTTTCGTCAACTCAAACGTCGAATGGAGATGATGGAGGTTCAGATGGAATTCATATCCAAGGATATGACTTGGTTGGCTCGTAAACATGGAGGCATCTTCCAGCCTCCAGTTGTTGGTTATGGAGCTATGATTGTTGGTTATGGACCTATGATTGTTGGTTTTGGAGCTGCAACTACCATTCCTCAAGGCGATATCTTTGAAGTTGGCGCCAGGCATGACAAATCTTCAATTATGGAACCTTGAGTTCCAAATAATTTCTAGTATATTTTCATATGGTCAATTCAATTTTTGTTTATGTTTTTTAAGGTTTCCAAAAATGGAATAGCCATACCAAAGAATGTAGTTTTAATTCTCAGTTTCTAAGTATAACAATAACAAACATGTTTACATGGTTTCCCCTATGGGGCAACTATTTATTTTTCTTAATGAACCTGAAAGACTGTCATGGTCTCTCAGGTTCAAGAAGTTGATGATTCATAGATTGTACAAACTATAAATATTAATATAGTTTTTTACTTTACAAAAAAGAAAAGAAAAAACAAAATAAAAAATAAAAATTTTTAAAACATTGTTTTTTTAAAAACAAATTTACACACTTAAACAATAGCAATCATAAAAAAGAAAAGAACAAAAAAAACTAAACAAAAAAGAAAAATTAAAAAAAATTAAAAAGAAGAAAAGCAAATATTAAAAACTAAAAAATTAAAAACTTAACAAAGAAAAAAACCAATAAAATTAAAAAAAAAATTAAATTACTTGACCCATAGGGGTGATGGGGGCGATTCCCCCACTCAGATCAATAGAGATGGGGTGGGGGGCGAACAACAACGCGCAGGCCAAGTCTAAAACTATCATTTTAATTTAAAAAACCAATAAAATTAAAAAAAAAATTACTTGGCCTCCGGAGGTGTTGGCCTAGATCATATAGATAGGGGTGGGGGAAGATGGGGGTATGGGGCGATGACACCTCTACAGGCCAAGTCTAAAACTATCATTTTAATTATATGCTTTTAAAGAAAAAAAAAATCAAAACTTAAAATTTTTAAAACATTGTTTTTCCTAAAACAAATTTATACATTTAAACAATAACACAC
>JASDQU010585646.1:14853-29485 GCA_032191745.1 Picea mariana | reverse complement strand
AGGTGGGGCACTGCATCACATTGCATATCATTGCATGGAAATGGTATGCATTGGAAATGATATGCATACCAATACCATACCATACCATACAAATACCAATACCAATACCATTGGCAATGATATGCATACCAATACCATACCAATAGCAATAGCAATACCATACCATACCATACCAATACCAATACCATTTCATACCAATAACAATACCAATACCAATACCATACCATACCAATACCATACCAATACCAGACCAATACCAATACCAATACCAATACCAATACCATACCATGCCAATACCAATACCATTACAAATACCAATACCATTGCATGGAAATGGTATGCGTTGGAAATGATATCCATACCAATACTATACCAATACCATACTGTACCATACCAATACCATACAAATACCAATATGCATTGCTAATACCAATACCAATACCAATATGCATTACCAATACCAATACTAATACCATACTATACCAATACCAATACCATTGCATACCATTGCATGGAAATGGTATGCATTGGCAATGATATGCATACCAATACCATACCAATACCAATACCAATACCAATACCAATACCAATACCATACCAATACCAATACCAATATGCATTGCCAATGTCAATACCAATACCAATACCAATATGCATTACCAATACCAATATGCATTGTCAATACCCTTATGCCTTGCCAATACCAATACCAATACCATTGCATACCAATACCATACCATACCATACCAATACCAATATCTATATCATACCAATACCATACTATACCATGCCATATCGATACCAATACCAATTCCATTCCATACCATTTCAAAGGGTTTTCTAAACACTTATAACATCAACAAATTGATAGTGATGACAGTAGTAAATTACTCCAGAAAAGGTACTTCTTAAAGGAAATAACATATACAATTTTGGCATCAAAAGATGGTAACTTACCTAGTACAATTTTCTATGCATTCTCTTGTTAATGTAAGTTGTTAGGGCTGTAAACAGTGACTATAAAAGTAATGATAACAGTAGAAACAACTTCAGAAATCCACTTCAAATAACAACAATAAGTAGTTCAAGGCCTTAGGGTGATAGTGCCTAGTCTTGTGCAAATTTTGGGTTAGTCTAGTTAGTTAGTAGGCTTGTTAGGCTACAAAACAAGGGCTATAGAAGAAACAAGATTTAAGAGTTAGTAGTCCAGGCTAAGTCAGTGATAAGGTTAAATTAGTAGGGTATCAAGTAGAATAATAAGTTTGGAGTTTTGTCAAAGAGATTAGGTGAGAAAATAGTGCCTTCTTGGGTGATGGAGTCAAGCTAGCGGCTCTCTCTTTTAGGGTTGTAAACAAATGATAATACTCAATTCCAAGAGGAATGAGTCTAGGAAGAGTATCTCCTTAAGTCTCCCTAGATCCTCAAGCTTGGAGAAGGAGAGCTCAATTAGGCCCTAGCATCTCCTTCTTCTTCAATGTTTTAGGATTCAAAATACTTATCAACAAGAATTGATCAATAGTTCCAAGGTGATAGCACTTTAGGGCCTTGAAACTTAGCAAATAAAAAGTGAATAAGTATCACCTTAAGTACTTCACTTCTAGCATTCATTAGGAATGCAATTTCATAATCTTATATGAGAAAATAAAACTATCCAATTAACCATTCAACTAGATGACAAAAATACAGATTTTACTTACTTGCACCAAGAATAATCATGCAAAAGAAGACTAGATTTCCAAAACACTTCACAAGATTTGATCCAAGTTGCAAAAATGTTCCTATAAGAGAGTAGCGCCTCACTATTTCAGCCAAGTATGCCCAACTAGGGTGCTATTTTTAGACCTACTTGTCTCCAATGACAAGCTATGATGAAAATGAATGTCACTTTTTGTTTATTTATACAAAATTTACCCTAAAATTAACTTTAGTTCAAAATTACAAGGCCGACCTAATCAATTTTCCATTTTAATTCAATTTTACAAAAATACATCAATAAAACCATAGTAGGGTGACATCATGCCCTCTCTAGGGTGACGTTGAGCTCCAAGGTAGGACATCTAGCCCTAAAAAGTGGAAAGTTTGGCCTTCTAGGACCATAACATGCCACCAAGTGCCAATGTTGTGCCAAGTCTACTTTTCTTCACCAGAAAATCATATGCATGAAACGCTAGCCTAAAATGATGATTCCATGGGCCAAGAGGGTGGTCTTTGGGCCTTCCAAGGCCATTGTCCAAGTGAAGAGAGGTGGAACTCATCCATCTAGTTCTACCAGAGTGCCTTCAAAGGAAACGACTTCCTTATTCAATGTGCAAATCAATCACCCATGTCATTGTCCAGGCTTGGGGCTTCAACATCCATCCATGGGCTTTAGGCCCTCATGAAGGTCCAAACTGGTCATCTCCTCATGAATATCTATCCATCAGGCAAAGTCCTACARAGACAACAATTACACCCTCCAGGGGTCCAAAAGTCACAAGGATCCACCCAGTAGMAACTCTTTAAAGATCCACCCAGTAGCAACCCATCCTAAAAGGAAATCAATTTACTAGGGCACGGTGTCACCCTCCTAGGTTTAAACAAGCAAAAGAGCATAATTTCCAAGCAAACATTATGAAATCAATAAATTCTTAATGCAACATGTTCAARTGCCTTAAATATTGGAGTGATACATATCGTAATACCCAGACTCATTACCTCATGGAGAAAGACCCATTACCACTTCAGGACCAAGATGGAGTGATGAATATTTTTGATGGTATATGGACTGCACTAAAGAAAAGAGGGGCCCTCCTGGGCTATGCTTAGGTCGTCCGACTCTCAACACTCCATGTCTGGAACCTGTGGGCCTCGAGACATGATCTCCTTAGCTACTCTTAGGTTAGGGGGTAACACATACCAATACCATACCAATTCCATTACCAATACCATACCATACTATACTAATACCATTGGAAATCATATGCATTGGCAATGGTATGCATTGGCAATGATATGCATACCAATACCAATACCATAACATACCATACCAATACTAATACCAATACCATACCAATACCAATACCATACCATACCATACCAATACCAATACCAATACCAATACCATACTATACCATACCAATACCATTGCCAATAACAATACCGATACCATACCAATACCATACCATTGCATACCAATACTAATACCATTACATACCATTGGATGGAAATGGTATGCATTGTCAATGATATGCATACCAATACCATACCATTGCATACCAATACCAATACCATACCAATACCACACCATAACAATACCATACCATTGCATACCAATACCAATACCATTGCATACCATTGCATGGAAATAGTATGCATTGACAATAATATGCATACCAATACCATACCAATACCATACCATACCATACCAATAACATTGCCAATACCAGTACCAATACCATACATGCCATTGCATACCAATATCAATACCATTGCATACCAATACCATTTTCATACCACAATGGTATGCATTGGCAATGATATGCATACCAATACCAATACCAATACAATACCATACCATACCATTCCAATACCAATACCATAGCCAAGAACGCCTGACAAAGTGTTCTTGAAAATCGACCTCATCTTCAGAAATTGCACTATGCCTCATTGAACAAAACCCTAGTATCGTAGATGCTCCAACAAATGATTTTTTGGTCAAAGAAATGATAGCATAGGGGCCCCACTAGCTGAAAATCAGTGCTATTAATCCAATGCAACTGATGATTTGTGCATCTGAGTCCCGGTTTGAGTTTTATCATGAGTTGCAACTCGCCTCCTCAAGCCATTTAGGGACACATGGTCAATTTTTTCCAGTGGCATAAAATCCAAACCAAGTAGCATAACGGACTTATGTGAGCTCTCAAAAGTCTGTTTGGCCAAGGCCCACATGGATACACTAGCCAAAAAATCCTGACATAGTGTTCTTGAAAATCGACCTCCTCTTCAGAAACTGCACTATGCCTCATTGACCAAAACCCTAGTGTTGGAGATACTCCAACAAATGGTTTTTTGGTCAATGAAATGATATCATAGAAGCCCTAATAGATAAAACTCGGTGCTCTGGATCCAATGCAACTAACGGTTCATGCATCCAAGTCCCGTTTTGAGTTTTATCGATAGTTGCAACTCGCCTTCTCAAGCCATTCAAGGACATGTGGCCAATTTGGTTAGGGGGTATAAAATCTAAACCAAGCAGCATAATAGAGTTCCCTAAGCTCTCGCAATTCTATTTGGACAAGGCCCATGTGACTACACTAGCCAAAAAAGCTCGACATAGTGTTATTGAAAATCGACCTCATCTTCAGAAATTGCACTATGCCTCATCGACCAAAACCCTAGTGCCAGAGATACTCCAAAAAATGGTTTTTCGGTTGACAAAATGATAGTGTAGGGGCCACACTAGTTTAAACTCGGTGCTCTTAATCCAATGCAACTAACGGTTTGTTCATCTGAGTCCTGGTTTGAATTTTATCACGAGTTGTAACTCGCCTCCTCAAGCCATTTAGGGACATGTGGTCAATTTGGTCTGGGGGCATAAAATCCAAACCAAGTAACATAATGGACTTTTGTAAGCTCCCACAAGTCTGTTTGGCCAAGGCCCAAGTGACTACACTAGCCAAAAATACCCAACACGATGTTATTGAAAATCGACCTCTTCTTCAGAAATTGCACTATGCCTCATTGACCAAAACCCTAGTGTTCAAGATACTCCAACAAGTGATTTTCCGGTCGAGGGAATGATAGCGTAGGAGCACCAATATTTTAAACCAAGTGCTCTAGATCCAATGCAACTGACAGTTCATGCATCTGAGTCTTGGTTTGAGTTTTATCGATAGTTGCAACTCACGTCCTCAAGTCATTCAAGGACATGTGGCCAATTTGGTCCAGGAGCATAAAATCCAAACCGAGCAGCATAATAGAGTTATGTAATCTCCCACAAGTCTGTTTGGATAAGGCTCATGCAACTACACTAGCCAAAACTGTCTGACAGAGTGTTCTTGAAAATCAAGCTCATCTTCAAAAATTGCATTATCCGTCATTGACCAAAACCCTAATGTCGAAGATACTCTAACAAATGGTTTTCCAATCAACCGAATGATAGCATAGGGGCCCCACTAGCTGAAACTCGGTGCTTTGAATCCAATGCAACTGACAGTTCATACATCTGAGTCCCAGTTTGAGTTTTATCACGAGTTGCAACTTACCACCTCAAGCCATTCAGGGACATGTGGCCAATTTGGTCTGGGGGCATAAAATCTAAACTTAGTAGCATAACGGACTTCCATAAGCTCCCGCAAGTCTGTTTAGCAACCTTACACCACTATACTTATTTATCCACCTAAATTCATGCCATTTTTATTGATAGTTTCCACTCGCATCCTCAATGCATTCAAGAACATGTGGCCAATTTGGTCCGGGGGCATAAAATCCAAACCGAGCAACATAACAAAGTTATGTAAGCTCCCGCAAGTTTGTTTGGACTAGGCCCATGCGGATAAAATAGACAAAAATGCTCGACAAAGTGTTCTTGAAAATCGACCTCTTATTCAGAAATTGCAATATGCCTCATTGACCAAAACCCTAGTGTTAGAGGTACTCGAACAAATGGTTTTTTGGTCGAGGGAATGATAACACAGGGGCCTCACTTGTTGAAACCCAATGCTCTGAATCCAATGCAACTGATGATTCGTGCATCTGAGTCCTAGTTTGATTTTTATCACAAGTTACAACTCACCTCCTCAAGCCATTTAGGGACATGTGGTCAATTTGGTCTAGAGGCGTAAAATCCAAACCGAGTAGCATAATAGAGTTACATGAGCTCCCACAAGTCTGTTTGGCCAAGGCCCATGCGATTACACTAGCAAAAAATGCTCAATAGAGTGTTCTTGAAAATTGACCTCATCTTTAGAAATTTCACTATGCCTCATTGACCAAAACCTAGTGCCGAAGATACTCCAACAAATGGTTTTTTGTTCGACAGAATGATAGCATATGGGCCCCACAAGCTGAAAATCGTTGCTCCAAATCCAATGCAACTGACAATTCTTGCATCTGAGTCCCGGTTTGAGTTTTATCGCAAGTTGCAACTTGCCTCCTCAAGACATTCAGGGACATGTGGCCAATTTGGTTTAGGGACATAAAATTCAAAATGAGTAGCATAACAGACTTTTGTAAGCTCTCGCAAGTCTATTTAGCCACCTTACACCACTCTACTTCTTTAACCACCTAAATGCATGCACAAAATCATGTTTCATGACTATGACCATCTATGATACTCTTTATATAATTTACAATCTTTATTATGTGTGATGCAACTCAAATTTATTTGTATGTTGAGTATGTACCAACATGTCCTCCATCAAAATTAAGGGACCAACAAGCTTGTACCACACTTGTTGACTCACCCTTGAGTCAATTTTGTCTTGTTTCCCCAAATGAAGTTCCCAACTATGGGATAAACATTGAGATAAACATATCCTAGCCCATGAACCGACAACTAATCATGCACTTTACCAGCACATATGATAGGTAAAATGAAGATAGGTTTGACCCACCATAAGCAACAATGAATAGGTTGTTTATATGTACATATTAGACCTAGTTTAGAGAGTGTAAGTTCCTCAAATTTTTATTTCCAACAGGAGATAATAAGACTCTTATTGAGATTTCTTCATTATGCATCTATGTTACTGTTGTTATCTAAATTGAGCGCCTAGGGTTTTTAATGTTACTACCCATTTTTCTAATGGTTGTAGCACAACTACCAGGTGTAACAACATTTCATCCCTACAATATGGTTTCCTAGTTCCTTGATAGACGTCGCAAGAATGAGCATATTCTAAGTATTTCATGATGGCTCTCCCATAAAATTCTAAGTAATTTATGATCCATGATGCAATATCAAAGGATTCCATATACCATGAGCTTGTACAAATGACCTATTTATCTAATAGTTGGACACACAACAAATCAATTGTTTCTTCTATGTTGTCAAGAACACTTGTGGCACAACACCTATGGTGCGAAAAATAATTATGTCATTCAAATAATTTGGTACTATGTCATGTCACCAAACATGTGCTATGTCACATGTTCTCAAAGTTGAGACCCTATGAGATAAACACATTGCATTATATCTTGACTACCAAGGACATTTGGGATGAAGTGCAGACTTGGTGCAATATATACACCATCAACACATACATAGATGACTTCTTCCTCTTTCTATGGAAAAAGAAAAGTGAAGACAATGATGAATTCCAAAGGGTTCTCATCATGGWCCATGACCCAGTACTCCTCCCGACCTTTATTTCACAAAATAAACACAAAGACTTGATGCAAGGAAACTCACCAAGTCAACAGTTCTTCAATCCGAGTCTCAGTTTTTGTTATATTCTCAATTGCAAGTCACAACCCAAACCATTTCGAGGACTCTTGGCCAATTCCTCCTCAGGGAATAAAATCCTAACAAAGAATCATTTTTTATTTTTGTGAGATGTTGCAAGCTTGTTTAGGCATGGAATAGGTTACCACATTGTCCATCTACTCCCGAGGGATGGTTTCATAAATTGGACCCCTTAATCCAAATGTTTCATTTCTATAAACTGAGCAAAACACTAGTTCTCGAAATCAATGAGTAAAGCAACTTTTGAGGCATGGCACCTAGGAGTCAGAGGTGCTCTAGCTGAAATCCTATCCCAGTAATCCATCGAAGTCGACGGTTCCTCAATCTAAGTCTTATTTTTTTTTTTATTCCCATTTGCAAGTCACATCCCAAACCATTTCAGGGACTCTTGGCCAATTCCTCCTCAGGGCATAAGAACCTAACGGAGCAACATTTATACTTCCATGAGATGTTGCAAGCTTGTTTAGGCATGGACTAGGTGACTATTATCGCACAATTTGTACTTTCCCAAAATCCAAAGGAAAGTGAACAATAAATTGGTGTAACAAGAGGTTTTCCTATCACTGTCACCTAAATAAGACACATGTTTCTCTTTGGGGGTGAAAACCCAGGGGAGACATCCCCCATGACCTGGGGGTTTGAGAAGGAAAAGGTAATAATACCAAGAAAAAGTATTCCCCTCTCTCAACTCACACTGATCATAAAGTCCCAAAGGTTTAATAATATGAAGCAAAGATATGCTTAAGTGTACCTACCCATAACAAGACAACAAGAAAACACTATTTGCAAGTAACAATTGATATTAGTGCTTCGTAAAACCTTGGACTTTCAAATAAAGAAATGATTTGATATACAAGATGAAGCAAACAAAATTTTATAACAGCAATGTTTATATAATGATAGCTTCACAATTATGCCTTGAACAAGCTTAAAAAATGACCCAAAATGGTAACCTATAATTAGTAATATGCTAGCACTTGTCAGAAGCTAAGAAGGCAATGTAAAAATCATCTTTAACACTTGCTTTTAGGAGCTTTTACTGCTGCAATATATGGCTGTAGCTTACTTTTGTAACAGCACCAAGAAGTTTACTAAGTTAGTCTAATCTAGGGTTAGGAATAGTTAGCAAAGAGCTTGAGGTAGATGGTTTGAGGGTTGTTTTAATTAATCAATCAAATGCAAGGTATAAACTAGTGTCTTTAGGGTTAATGGATTCAATGTTTGCAGCAGAAATCTTGAATGAAACAAATGATAATATGTGAGTTAGAGACAAGAGGGAGGATGGTTGAGTTGTTGGTAAACCAAGGCCTCAATCATCAAACCCTAGAAGGAAAACGACTATTAGGAAGTAGGTAAACTAGGCCCTAGTGGCTTTCCTTATTCTTTAGATCAAGCTTGAGATAAATAAAAGATTAATGAAGCAATAGTGTTAGAGTGCTACAAAGGTAGGGCTCTAGCATATGATTCAATGGAGGTGTCTTCTAGAAAAATCAAGTAGGTGGATAGCTATTGAGAAGAACAATAAAATGTTCTTAATCTCCTAGGGTTTTTACACTAGAAATTTTATAATATTAGTAAATGCAAAGTAAAAGATACCATAACCATTCAAAGAAAGAAGAATTGCAGATTTTCACTTACATTCACCAAGAATAATCTAGCAATATGCCCTTGTTGAAGACTTTCCACCTTGAAAATGCCAAAATACACCAAAAGAAGCCTCCTCCAAGAGTTGTGTAGCACTTAATTTCATCCAATAAGCCTTAAAGAGGCAGAATTTCAGACCTCACACTTGTGTGAGTGAAATATGATGGAAAAATACAAGGGATATTTATCTTATTTATACAATTCAAATGACCTTTAATTACAAATTAGGTCAAAAAAGGTCGACATGGCCAGGTACATCAAAAATCCAGTTTTTTTTACATAAAATTGACAAATTAAACCCTAAAATGTGCAAAAGAGGTGACATCATGCCCTTCTAGGGTGCCTTTGGGCCTCATAAATGAGACATTGGCCTCCATGAGAAAAATGTTAGGCCTTCCAAGGCCTCCGGATCATGCCACACGTGCCACTTGGCACACAAATGCCTCCATCATGTCCATCTAACGCTCGGTGATGTCAAGGGTCACAAGGGTGAYGTCATGGGCCTTCCAAGGCCAACATTCAGGGGGAAAGGAAAGACCCCCCTGGGCCTAGGCTTGCCAAGGTGTCTTTGGTGGAATGTCCTCCTCTATCTTTGGTGCAAGGCTCTGGTATATGTTTTCCTCTGGCTGGGGTCTCAACATCCATCTGGTGGGATTTTATTTTTATGGAGGTCCGAACTAATCATCTCTCCATATGTACCTGTCTATCGAACATGGTCCTGCAGTAACAATAGGTACACCCTCCATGGGCTCATAAGTCACAGGGATCATAGCAATGTCAATCACATATAATAATCAAGTTACCCAAACATGTACACAAAACCCCCCTTTTCCCAAACAAGTGCTCAAAGATGTTATGCTATTCTACAAACTAGGTTTGGAGAGGGTTCCAGGACACCTTATTGGGATAATTCTCCTTAGGTGTGGGGTGATTCCAAGTGAATACCAATCTAGGTCATGTAAGTGCATGAAATGGTGTGGGGGGTGTTTGGGCAAGGGGTGTAGTGATGACAGGGAAATGTAGGTCTTACCTATGGGTGCCTCTGAAGAGGGTGAGTTGCACCTTGTCATGGATGCAATTGTTTCATATTCCATTCAATGCCTTTTTACTTTTTATCTTATTACTTTTTCTTTCAATAGAATAGCTAGGGGACACTGCCCTAGCATGGTGGCCAGTGGTGACAACGTTACCCACAAGCATTTCATGGAGATGAGAAGGTTGGCTCATGATGAGAGCCCCTTTCTCTTGGCTATGCCACCAAGAGACACCACCTTGGCATGGTGACCAGATGAATAGTAGTGTCATACCGCTACATGCCCATGGACCTAATAGGTTGGCTCATGATCAAACCCCATATCCACCAACTAGGTATTGAGTTTTATATTTTTTATGGGTCCCTTCTTTCTTCTTGAGAAGCCTTTTATTAATTTCTTGGGGATCCCTGGGTGAAGCATCTCAAGGTTTGATCTTTGGATTTTAACTTTTTCTAGCTACTTTTACCCTCTGGGCCTTTATCCCCTTCTTCCCACAAGGCAAGGTACAACCCTTAATAGCTTGGAAAACCCAATGCCCGAACCAATGTAGGGGATAGATGAGAGGGAAGATGATGAAAAGTGATAAGCATGGAAGAAATGGACGATGACCTTTCATAAACCCACCCATTGGAAGCTCACTGCTAAGGGAACCAACTTGCTAGGGCATTTTGTCATCCCCCCCAGGTATGGACAAGTCAAAGGGAATAAATTCCAAGCACACATCATGAAGAAAAAGAGAATTAAATGCACATATTCAAATGATTTGAGAATTAGAGTGACACATACCATGATACCCAGACTCATTACCTCATGGAGAAAGACCCACTACTACTTCAGAATCAGGCCGATGGGATGGATTTTGCTGCTACTAATAGAATGGAGGCATTGAAGAAGAAGGATGGGCCATCCAGGGCCAGGCTTAAGTAAATATGGCTCTTGATACTCCATGTCTAGGACCTGTGGGCCTCGAGACATAATCTCCTTAGTTATCCCTAGGATAGGAGATAACATCTAGCTCCAACTCGGGGACATGTGCTCACCGTAGAGCGCATGAGAACCTCATCATATCTGGTATGAACTATGACCTTCTAGATCTCAACAAAATTGATCAGTAATCATTTGCGGTGGTGATATCACCCTTGGATCATATATGATAAAATGAAATACAAGTAAGAAATCATATGTAGAAATGGAAATACGACTACTCTAGCATGAAATGCAGATGGTATATAAAATGAATGCAAAATTCCTACCTACTTACCTGCACTTACCTGTGAATTCAAGTCTCTACCCCTTGATGGGGTTTAAGGAGGTGTCCACAAACCGATAATGGACATCTTCTTCCTTCCAATGTGGATAAATAGTAGGCATCATTGACTGAATTCCTTCCAACTCTAAAGGGTCCAAGCCAAAATTGTGCACTCCCTTTGACATTAGTAGGCTCTCCCTTCTTTATATCCCACATCTAGACCATATATCCCTCTTTTTAATCCTTGGTATTAAATTTGGTTGTCTCTTGCACAACCCTAGTGTATTTTCTTGAGGGAGGAGAGTGGGACTCTATTATGAAGACTTCTTACTGGGATGGTCAGATCAATATGTCATCTTCTCCTTTCTTTAATAATTTGATAGCCCCAACTTATTTTTCCTTATATTTTTTTAGGATTTGTTGATACTCCTCCTTCTTCCACCATTGTATTTGATCAAAGTCTTCCTCTGAAGCAAAAGGAAAATCATCAAGGGAAAATACAGGAAGACTCTCTTTGATTGTTTCTTGTGTCTCATTAGTTCCAATATCATTACCAATTTATTTCACATGGACCTTTTTCATTGGCACATTTGTGAGGTGGCTTATTGTTCCATCATCCATAGGCATGTTAATATAAGTGATATCCATCTCTAAGGTGCCTCCCAACATTGTGACAAACTTTCTGGATAATAGCATTCCTCATACATCTGAAACATCCACCACCACAATATCCATGTGGATCACTCTTTCGGGGTATCTTTCAAGGCATACTTCAACATTCTCAACTACCCCATGAGTGGGTATGGCCCTGGACTCAAAACCACATACATTCCTGTAAGGTCGTGCAACCTTTAGGCCTAATTTTTCCATGACCTTTAAAGACATCATGTTAGCACCTTCCTAAGAATCAAGCATACAATTGTTAAGCCATTTGTCATTAATCAACAAGGTCATGAATAAAGGTGGATGTCCATCGTAATGAACCCTAAAGTGATCTCCCTATAACATGATAGGAGGGTACATTGGTCCATCTAAAATTTTGAAAAAAAAATTGAACCTTTCCTTTACAGATGGGACTTTGATGACTTATCTTAATGGAATGGTCACATGAATTTTTTCTAGTCCACCTTCAAAGTCAAATTTCAAATCCACTTTGTCGGTCTTGGGAGGATTCTTAGGAAGAAGTATGTTCATAGGAGGAGGTATTTTTTGTGAAACCGCAAGACCAGTAGAGAGAGGTTGGTTCATTCTTTTTTTCCTAGTATATACTTGGAATTATTTCTTATTCAAATTTTCTCTTGATTCTTGGTCAAGGTTATTTATCACCTCCATCCTAGCCTTCCTGGTTGCTTCCTTTATTCCTTCTTGATATTCTTCAAGTGTGACATTAAGGAAATATTGAGGGTTTTCAATGGTATGGTTAACAATGTTTACTTGGTCATGATCACCATTGTTGAAAGGACACCCATGCTCCCAATGTGACTCTCTACATTGTAAGCACAAAGGTTTTTCATCTACTACATTTGCAGGGGATAAAGTATTGGGGACCTCTTGATCATTCTTTTCTCTAAAAACTTGGTTCCCTTTCTAAAATTTCCCTTTGTAAGGAACCCTAGGAGCTTGTTGTTGAGTTCTTTCTAGGTTGACAATCCTATTCATCATTAGTTCTTGGGTTCTTAACATGCCATCTACAATAAATTGTATCTTTGCCAAGCTAGCACTAATGTCTGAGGTAGGTTCAACATTGTGGACTATCCTAGGTTTAGCATCCATTCTGACTCTTGGGGATGAGAAAGGCTCAACTCTAGATGATGAAAGGTTGTATTCAATCCTTGTAGATACTTCTTGGGATTCTTGGATTTTTTTAGGGGCTTTATATCTAAGGAGATATCCCAATTTTCCTATAAAGGATTTGGTATAAAGAAAGAGAAGGAAACTATTAGAAGGATGATGGCTCACTGGGATCTTCTGCATCAAATTTTCAAATTTGTCATGGAATTCTCTAACGGTTTCATTATCTTGTTTTATGAGGTTATTAATCCTTATCAAAAGCATGTTGGGTTCTTCCTTGACACTCCATCATTTGAGGAATACTTCCTCCAACCTATCCATGGTTTTAATATTATCATAAGGGAGACCATTGTACAAACGTCTAGCGCCATCATGAAGGGTAGCAGAGAAAAATTTCATGGATAGATTCTTATCATCATCACTGATGGGATGAAGCTAAAAGAAGGCCCATAAATTACTCATATGATCCTCGGCACTGACTACATCATTACTAGTGAATTTAGGCAACCACTTCTCATACTTAGGGGGTAGTTTCCTAGGGTATCCTAGTATACTTTTCATGTATAATGGTTTGAAAATCTTGGATGACCATTTCTTTTGGTTATTAGCTTGGTTTGGATTAACACTCTGATTTCCTATGCTAGACCTTGTGTTCAAAGGAAGATTGCCTCCAAATAATAATTTTACTACATGAGAGTTTCGGGGAGGTTTTCTTCTAAAGGACTGGGGAGGGTTGGTATACCTCCCTGAGGTTTGTGGAGTCTCCAGATAGTTTTCTTAAAACTATCAAAGGGATGAGGGGATCACGCTCAGTGGAGTCGCCAGGTAAGCTTTGCAAAGTAAAGGATTTTGAGTAAAGGCTTACCGAAAAGTGTTGTCTTTGCGGAGAATTGACTCGATGTTCCCCGACAATGGCACCAAAATGTTATCGCACAATTTGTACTTGCCCAAAATACAAAGGAAAGTGAAAAATAAATTGGCGTAACAAGAGGTTGTCCTATCATTGCCACCTAAATAAGACACCTCTTTCTCTTTAGGGGTGAAAGCCCAGGCGAGACGTCCCCAGTGACCTGCGGGTTTGAGAAGGCAATGGTAATAATATCAATAAAATTTCTTCCCCTCTCTCAATTCACATTGATCAGAAATTCCCAAAGTTTTAAAAATATGAGGGAAATATATGATTAAGTGTACCTGCCCAGAACAAGAAAACAAGAAAACACTATTTCCAAGTAACAATTGATATTAGTGCTTCGTAAAACCTTGGACTTTCAAATAAAGCAATGAGTTGATATACAAGATGAAGAAAATAGAAATTTATAACAACAATGTATATATAATGATAGCTTCACAATTATACCTTGAACAAGATTAAAAAACGAACCAAAATGGTAACCTAGAATTAGCAATATGCTAGCACTTGTCAGAAGCTAAGAAGGCAATATAAAAATCAACTTTAACACTTGATTTTAG
>JASDQU010585644.1:51312-69208 GCA_032191745.1 Picea mariana | reverse complement strand
CTCCAACATCATGCCCTATTCAATGTGCCAAAGAATAAACGTTGTCCTACAATTGACTACCACAAGAATTATACAATTAGATAAGTCAGATGTAAAAGTAAGAGGAGAGCTCAAATATGTACAGATTGTATTAGCCTCTGGACCAAGGGTCCATCGAGTTATTGACATTGTTGTTGTTGATATCCTATATAGTTATGGTTTGTTGTTGAGCAGGATTTGGTCAGCCAAACTTCAAGTCTATTTCTCTATAGACTAGTCCCACATTTGGATCCCATACAAAGGTAAGCCCAATAAAATTCGCATTGATAGTGAGGCTCACATGAAACACATGGTGATCGAATTGGAAGGTAAAAAGGATCTAATCATCTTCTCACACTCTATGTTGGGTAATTATTTCTTAGATACTAACCATGGTTTTTATGAAGCACAACAATATGAAATTCAAACAAACACCCAGTATGAATTCCTTCTATGTAATCAGACTGATGATAATGCTTGTATAGTGTTAAAAGAACTAGGTTATTGTACAATTAACCCACTTGTATATACTAACATTTGGACTATGTTTTTTATGGCTCCAAATCCCAAGACGAAGCTAGGGATGGATGTATCCTTATTGATCCACATGAACGTAAAACACTCATATCCTACCAATTGGAATTTGAATGCACCAATAATATTGTGGAATATGAAGCTTTGGTTCAAGGTTTGAATAAAGCCATCGACCTCAAGGTAAAATGTTATGAGTATTTGTTGATTCAAAAATAGTTGTCCAATATGTAAGAAATATCATCCACTGTCTATCCCTGCATTTGAGAGGTTACCAACAAGAGTTATGGAATTTACTTTATTCCTTCGAAACATTAATATTGAATATATACCTCGCTGCCAGAATGTTCATGTAGACATTTTGGTGGATTCAACCTCTAGATATACACCTCTTAATGATGGTTTTTCTGTTGAAATCATGTTCAAGCCTTCCATACCGCATAATGCCATGAACTAGAGGGTATTCAATAATGATGTTCAAATCATAAATTTCCTCACCAATTCAGACGTCTTCCAAGACACAGTCATAGAACACGTAGCCCATGAACAAGATCTTTAGAAATATCAAGATGAAGCAAGTAAAGTGAAGGCAAACTACATCCCAAGGAATATGTTGTTACTGGAAAATTTGTTCGACCTTCAAACCAAATTTAGAAAAATGATGAATCCGAAAACGAGCAGTGCTACCATGATGCATTTCTTGGTAAATCTAGGGACCCTTGAGCAACCCAAATACATCAATTTGGGCACGTGTTGTTCGAAGGCTGAAAAACACGTATTCACGTAGTTGTTCAATAAATATCATGATGTATTTGCTTGGACTTATGAAGATTTAAATACTTATTATACCCTCATAATTCAACATATGATTCCAATCAAAGAGGGTGTCAAACCATTCCAACAAAATCTAAGTAAAATGCATTTGACCCTTGAACCACTCATTCACAAAGAATTAAAGAAGTTGCTAGATGCTCGGATCATATTAAAAGTCTATCATTCAACCTAGGTGTCAAATATGGTGCATGTCAGAAAGAAGTCAGGAGAAATCAGAATATGCATATACTTCCAGAATTTGAATCGGGATTCCGACAAAGACAACTATCTAGTTCTTCCCATGGAACAAATCCTGCAACTTGTCTCTGGCTCCAAAGTGTTTTCTTTATTGAGCAGACTTTTAGGATACAACCAGGTTTTCGTGGCAGAACTAGACGGATTAAAGACCACATTTAGAACAAAGTGGGGGACATATGCATACCGCAGGATTCCATTTGGTTTAATTAACGCAGGAGATACTTTTCAAAGAGATATGGATATTTCCTTTAAAGGTATAATCGATCAAAGTGTGGTGATCTATATCAACGATGTCACTGTGTATTCAAATCGAAGAGTTGATCACACAAATCATCTGAAACATATATTTGAAAGATGTAGAAAGTATGGTATCTCTTTGAATCCAAATAAAATTATTTTTTTGTTTCATAAGAAATTTTATTGGGGCATGTAATTTCTAAGGATGGGATTTCAGTGTATCCAAAAATAACTAAAGTTATCATGCAAATCCCACCACCACATAGCAAAAAATCCATGCAATCCTTTTTCGACAAGATAGATTTTGTAATAAGATTTGTCATGGATTTTGTCAAAATCATGAAGCCACTTCAACAGATGATAAAGAAATATGTTCAGTTCAAATGGATGACCATTGAAAAGGAGGCCTTTGATAAAATCAAGGCCTCTATAGCAGTTGCACCATATTACAGATTCCATATTTCACCAAGGACTTTTGTTTTGTACACATTTTCATTTGATCACTCTCTTGCAGCAATGCTCACACAAAAGGATGAGCAAGGGAATGAGTGCCCGATTTCATTCATGAGCACTGGATTACAAGGTGCTAAAATAAATTACCCACCGGTAGACAAGCAATCTTTTGTTGTCCACAAAGCAATTAAATAGTTCAGACCTTACATTTTGAAGAACCACAATAAAGTAATCGTTCCTCACCCATAGGTCAAATCTCTCTTTGTAAAGAGAGAGTTGGTCAAGAGATGAGGTAACTGGATTACTGCCTTACAAGAGTACAACCTTGAATTTAAATCAACAAATATCGTCAAAGGTTAAGGCCTCTGTAAGTTAGTGATTGTAATCACAGATGCTAAAAATAAAGAAGAAGACGAATGGAAAGAGTAACCAACCTCTACACGCAACAAGCCCCATATGTTCCTTCTATCAAGAATTCATCTTATAACGATCTCAATTACTACCTTCAACATGGTACAACTCTGAACCATCTTAATGCCAAGTAAAAGAGATCACTAAGGTTGAAATCTACACAGTATCAATTGGTTCATGGTGTCTTGTTTAGAAAAAACTACAACGAAGTCCTACTTCGTTGTCTGAAAAAACAAGACGTTGATAAAGTTCTTAAAGACATGCAGGATGGACCAGACGGAGGCCAATTATCAAGAGATACAACAACTCATAATATATTGGGGTCTGGATACTATTGGATGAAACTATTCAAGGATGCTCATGCATATTCACGCAGTTGTGAAACTTTCCAAAAAGCCGTGGGAATAAAGTATAAGTTTGTTGTTCCACTTCATCATGTTGTTGTTGAAGAACCCTTCAAACAATGGGGGTTTGACATCATTGGTGAGATTCATCATCATTCATCCAAGCAACACGGGTATATACTAATCGCTACTGATTATTTTATGCACTGGACTGAAGCAATACCACTAACCAAGGTGAGTGATGAAGCGATAATGAATTTTCTTGAGAACCACATTATCAGTAGGTTTGGGGTGCCTAACTCTCTCAGGTTTGATAATGAAACATATTTCTCATCACTAAAACTGTTTGAGTTTTCTTTAGAAAAAGGAATTACCTTAAAATACACAACCAACTATTACACTTGTTAGAACAAATATTAATTTTTTTAAACTTTGTGTCCCTCACCAATTTTTTTTGTCAAGTTGTGCTAGCTTTAAATCCTTATGTCGCTTGGCGTAAGCTTTTTAGCCGCAGTAAACCTCTAAACCTTTCGCCATTTTTTCCAAGCTTCTCTACCATCAAAATCTCAAATCCTTGTGTCGCATTTGTCAAAATCGCAAAGCTTTACATCAAGAGTTTGACGAGCCCTCCTCTCTCTCTTTGTTCGCAATTCCTCGATCTTTGAAAAGAGTCTTAAAATGCCAAGTTGCCTTTGTTACATTAAACCAAGCTATAGTTCTTTTTATATATAAAATTATATATAAATTGTATTGTTTTTTTTAATTATTTTATATAATTTTAAAATAGTACTTTATTATTAATTTAAAATTTTGGTAAAAATATAAAATAAATAAATAAAAGGCTTATTTCATTTTTATGCAAAAATATTGGTCCAAATACCCCACGGGTCCGATCTCCAATCCAAGCACCTGCAACACAACACAAGTCAATCGAGACTGAGCACATAAGCACCACGCATCAAGTCACATGGAGGAGGAGCTTATGAGGAGGGCCCAAAAGGGGTGCACTGTGCATTGATAAGCTTTGCATTCATTGGAATTTTTAAACAAAAATCTATTAACCTTCCAGAGCAATGTGGGACAATTATCATATGCAAATAAAAAACGCATCATTAAGATCCTCTGCAGTAGGTGTCAAGCAAATCGAAGTAGGTGTCAAGCAAATTGAAGCAGGTGTCAAGCAAATCAAAGCCAATGGTGGACATTCTATGATTCACTTGGCGTATGAAATTGCTTACAGGGAGAAGGGGAGTTGTGATATTGTATGCATACATGTTATTAGGTTTGGGATTTCTGCGATCTATAACTCCTGATTTCGAAGCTCTGACAAGCAATGAACAACAATTTGAAAGTTCTGTTGGCAGCCAACTTCTAGAAGGATATTTTAGGAAGATTTTAGTTGAGCATATGATAGATCAATCCTAGAATTTCAGGCACTATATCATTTTCATCTAATTAATTAAGCAATCAAAGGATGAGAGGGTAATGCAGGCTTCTTAGGTGGCAGATTTTAAGAGGATAAAGGTCACATATTTTGAGGCATAAAACTAGCATGCTATTCGAGTCTGTAATGTTTATGCCACCTGTATAACAGTTGGTAGTGCCAACGAAAATCTAAGGTGGCACTCTGTCCCAGAATTTTGGAGCATTTTTAAGGTCTAAAGGCAAATCTTTGAATATTGCTCAAGATCCCTAGCAACAGTGTCAGAAAGTTGGCTTAGGTTGATGGAAAATTGGTATAGATTGTTGGTTTTCATTGATCTCAACCATTGGAGAGTTATATTGTAGATTGATTTCAACCCTTGGAGAAAGTTTGGTAGCGAATTTTGGTAGCACAAAGGTTTGGGTAATGGACCCAAGGTTGTTTAATGTATAATGGTATGAGTTTTAATATATTTGAAAGTAAGATTATTCTATATGGATAGTACATGTCATTCCATTTCCAGTGGTATGTGGAATGTCACATAACACCTCACGGTTAGAGAGTTATGTCCATGTGAAGTTGGAGAACCCTCATGAGTCATCTAGAAGCCCCAAAAGGTGAAAGTAGTCAAAGTGGTTTAAGAGATTTTAGAAGGTAAATAATAAAGTGAAGTGATGAGTGTACTATAAGTCAAAGTGAATACAAAAAAAATTATTTAAATAATAAAGTTAATGGATAAATTACTAAGTTGACAAGTGGTTAGAAGTGGGTTAACCCTAAAATAAGGAAAGTGGGTTAAGATGGTTAAAAGGTAACCTCTTGAGGAAGCTACATGAAAGTATAAACAAGAGGTAAGGCTCTCTCATTTTAATCACAATTGACCATATTGAATATCTATAGGTGACTGAGGTAACCAAAGGATATCTAAGCCGAATTTCAGAGGGAAGGTGAAGAAAAGAAGGCTGAAATTCAAGGGAGGATAAATTCTGTTGATGATGCTTTCTAAGGTATGTTATTTACAGGTCATCTCACCATTTTTGCAATAATTTTTTTTCTAGAATGATTTAGACCGTGAAATTGGGAGGCCATTGAGGAAACATATCCAAGTAGCTGTGGTACAAATTTCATCTTGTGGGTCTTTGTATTTTTGGAGTTACACTCCGTGGAAAATAGGGTTTGTGGCTAGTCCTAAAACTAGTATAAAACAGATGTTTCGGGTAAAAATGTCATAACTTCTTCATAACATATCCAAATTCAGTAAGACCAAATGTGTTGGTTAGAGTATGGTCTCTAGTATTCTATGTATAATTTTCATATCCATAAAACAAACATTCTGTGCGAGGAACGCTCTACAAGTTCGCTCTCTAGAATAAGCCAGAATTCAACAAGGTATGCCATTTTTGCTATAACTCATTTTATGAGAGGTTCCAAGTAGTGAAACCTAAAGGAATTGCATAAAACGCACTGAAGAACATTGTGTACTATTTTCATATATTTATTCATTACAGGTACATAGTTATGATTATTTCAAGTTAGGGTTGTTGACTAACCCAAAACTAGTCATGTGAGACTAAAGTAATGTTTGCTGAAAATGCTAGTCTCTTGTTGTTAAAGTTAAGGAAGGTTTGAAGGTATGTGATCATATACACCAGGTCTATTATGGATTTACAAATCATATTTGGATGATGAAACTGATGAGGGCTTTTGGTTGAGGTACATGTTGGGTACATGGTTGAGACAAGTAGTTGATGAGTTGGCACATACATGAGGTGTATAGTTGATTATGTTTGTACATATTGATGAGTCATAGTTGATGAGTAGTTGGTACCTGATTGGTACATACTTGGTACATGTTTGGAGGCACTTGTTAGTAGTATTGTTGACACATGGCTTATGGATGATGTAACATACTTGTATTGGTATATTATTAGAAGCACATATTGATCTTGGTGATGATTATGAGTTGTTTTGTTATGCTTGGTTGATGCACATCTTTGAGAGTTGTCTTGGTGAGTAGATCTGATTTGGTTGATTAGATGAGACAGGTTGTTGTGATAGGTTCTTTTCATAGGTTTTTGTGACATGTTATTTGTACAAGTTTGGTGCATGGTTGATGCACTTGTTCATGGTATAGGTTGAGGTACAAGTTGGTGCATGGTTGATGCACTTGTTTATGGTACAGGTTGGTTACAGGTTGTTTGGTACAGGTTGGTGCATGGTTGATGCACTTTTTTATGGTACATGTTGATTACAGGTTGAGGTGCAGGTTGATGCATGGCTTAGGTTATTGGTACAGGTTATTTGGTGCAAGTTGATTGGTATAGGTTTACATCAGTAAATCCCACAGTGATAGTGTGACAGTGGTCCCATAATTCTACTTATATGTTAGGGTGGTTGGATAGATAAAGGACACGTGGTTGTAGTCACCTTCTGGTTGTAGCTGTAGAACATAGGGGGTTGTAGCCTCCTTCTAGTTGTACCGAGATAATTGGGGAGTTGGAGCTTCCCTCGGGTTGTAGCCTGAGAAACTAGGGGGTTGAATTATAGTACACTCATCACTTCACTTCATAAAGTTAATGGATAAATTACTAAGTTGAAAAGTGGTTAGAAGTGGGTTAACCCTAAAATAATGAAAGTGGGTTAAGATGGTTAAAAGATAACCCCTTGAGGAAGCTACATGAAAGTATAAATAAGAGGCAAGGCTCTCTCATTTTAATCACACTTGAGCATATTGAATATCTATAGGTGACCGAGGTAACCAAAAGATATCTAAGCCAAATTTCAGAGGGAAGGTGAAGAAAAGAAGGCCGAAATTCAAGGGATGATAAATTCTTTTGATGATGCTTTCTAAGGTATGTTATTTACAGGTCATCTCACCATTTTCGCAATAAATTTTTTTCTAGAATGATTCAGAATGTGAAATTGGGAGGCCATTGAGGAAACATATCCAAGTAGCTGTGGTACAAATTTCATCTTGTGGGTCGTTGTATTTTTGGAGTTACACTCCGTGGAAAATAAGGTTTTTGGTTAGTCCTGAAACTAGTAAAAAACAAATGTTTTGGGTAAAAATGTCATAACTTCTTCATAACAGATCCAAATTTAGTAAGACCAAATGTGTTGGTTAGAGTATGGTCTCTAGTATTCTGTGTATAATTTTCATATCCATAAAACAAACATTTCGTGCGAGGAACACTCTACAGGATCGCTCTCTAGAATAAGCCAGAATTCAACAAGGTATGTCATTTTTGCTATAACTCATTTTATGAGAGGTTCCAAGTAGTGACACCTGGAGGAATTATATAAAACACATTGAAGAAAATTGTGTACTATTTTCATATCTTTATTCAACCCTTGGAGAAATTTTGGTAGCGAATTTTGGTAGCACAAAGGTTTGGGTAATGGACCCAAGGTTGTTTAATGTATAATGGTATGAGTTTTAATATATTTGAAAGTAATATTATTCTATATGGATAGTACATGTCATTCCATTTCCAGTGGTATGCGGAACGTCACATAACACCTCACGGTTAGAGAGTTATGTCTATGTGAAGTTGGAGAACCCTCATGAGTCATCTAGAAGCCCCAAAAGGTCCAAGTAGTCAAAGTGGTTTAAGAGATTTTAGAAGGTAAATAATAAAGTGAAGTGATGAGTGTACTATAATTCAAAGTGAATACAAAATAAATTATTTAAATAATAAATTTAATGGAGAAATTACTAAGTTGACAAGTGGTTAGAAGTGGGTTAACCCTAAATAAAGGAAAGTGGGTTAAGATGGTTAAAAGTTAACCCCTTAAGGAAGCTACATGAAAGTATAAATAAGATGCAAGCCTCTCTCATTTTAATCACACTTGAGCATATTGAATATCTATAGGTGAATGAGGTAACCAAAGGATATCTAAGCCGAATTTCAGAGGGAAGGTGAAGAAAAGAAGGTCGAAATTCAAGGGAGGATAAATTCTTTTGATGATGCTTTCTAAGGTATGTTATTTATAGGTCATCTCACCATTTTCACAATAAAACTTTTTCTACAATGATTTAGATCATTAAATTGGGAGGTTGTTGAGGAAACATATCCAAGTAGTTGTGGTACAAATTTCATCTTGTGTGTCATTGTATTTTTGGAGTTACACTCCGTGGAAAATAGGGTTTGTGGCTAGTCCTGAAACTAGTATAAAACAAGTGTTTCAGGTAAAAAGTCATAACTTCTTCATAACCGATCCAATTTTAGTAAGATCAAATGTGTTGGTTAGAGTGTAGTTTGTAGTATTATGTGTACAATTTTTAGATCCATAAAACAAACATTCTGTGCGAGGAACACTCTACAAGTTTGTTCTCTAGAATAAGCCAAAATTCAACAAGGTATGCCATTTTTGCTATAACTCCTTTTATGAGAGGTTCCAAGTAGTGACACCTGGAGGAATTTTATTAAACACACTGAAGAACTTTTTGTACTATTTTCAGATCTTTATTCGTTACATATACATAGTTATGATTATTTCAAGTTAGGGTTGTTGACTAATCCAAAACTAGTCATGTGAGACTAAAGTAAAGTTTGATGAAAATGCTAGTATTTTGTTGTTAAAGTTAAGGAAGGTTTGAAGGTATGTGATCATATACACTAGGTCTATTACAAAGTTACAAATCATATTTGGATGATGAAATTGATCAGGTCTTTTGGTTGAGGTACATGTTGGGTACATGGTTGAGACAAGTACTTGATGAGTTGGCACATACATGAGGTGTATAGTTGATGATGTTGGTACATCTTGATGAGTCGTAGTTGATGAGTAGTGTATACATGATTGGTACATACTTGGTACATGGTTGGAGGCACTTGTTAGTAGTATTGTTGACACATGGTTTATGGATGATGTAGCATACTTGTATTGATATATTATTAGAAGCACATATTGATCTTGGTGATGATTATGAGTTGTTTTGTTATGCTTGTTTGATGCACATCTTTGAGAGTTGTATTGGTGATTGATCTTGGTGAGTAGATCTGATTTGGTTGATAAGATTGATGAGGTAGGTTGTTTTGATAGGTTGTTTGGATAGGTTGTTGTGACATGTTATTTGTACAGGTTTGGTGCGTGGTTGATGCACTTGTTCATGGTACAGGTTAGTGCATGGTTGATGAACTTGTTTATGGTACATGTTGATTAGAGGTTGTTTGGTACAGGTTGGTGCATGGTTGATGCACTTGTTTATGGTACATGTCGATTACAGGTTGAGGTACAGTTTGATGCATGGTTGATGGATGGTTCAGGTTATTGGTACGGGTTATTTGGTGTAGGTTGATTGGTACAGGTTTACAACAGTAAATCTCACATTGATATTTTTGCAGTGGTCCCATTATTCTACTTATACGTCAGGGAGGTTGGATGGAGTAAGGACAGGTGGTTGTAGCCACCTTCTGGTTATATCCAGAGAACATAGGGGGTTGCAGCATCCTTCTGGTTGTAGCCAGAGAATTGGGGAGTTGGAGCTTCCCTCATATTGTAGCCTGAGAAACTAGGGTGTTGGAGCCTCCTTCCAGTTGCATCTAGAAAAAAAATGAAGTTGGTGCTTCCAATGAATGTAAGTCTTAAAGACATATATGAAAAAACATTCTGTGGTTTTCTCCCACTTTGAGTTTCCACGTAAAACACTGGTGTACTGTGTATGTGTGTGATTGCTCATTTGTTCATTGTTTATTTACTCTACAACTATTGGATGATAATGCTACATTGAGATAACACTTGCATTTTATGTTGAAAAAGGATTAAATTTCTCTATTACTGATTCACCCCCCCTCTCAGTAATCCAACAAACAGTCCCAGATTTTATTTCAACACTTCCATCATCCTCAGCAGCTGGAGAGAACTATAGCAACCAATTTTAGATGTATTTTAATTGATTATCTTTCCAATAAATGAGGAAGATATTGTTGTTATTTGGGTTATTTAAAAAAAGACTTTGTAATCAGAAGAGGGGAGGGGAACAACCCAAGATCCTTTTCGCCTGGGATTGTAATGCAGTCTTTTCAATAATATTTAGCAGAACCAAAGAGATTATGAGACCTTGTTGAGTTAAACAATGTTTTTTTCCTATGTTTTGTTTCTCTAGTTTTCATTAATCTTTTTTCTTCTACTCATTCTTTCATTTAGATTGTAATAGCTACAATTTAGTGAAACTCATGTTGTAGATAATTTAAAAGCATTTATTTTGAGAGAAAATTTTCCTTTGTTTTTCTTTGATAAAAACAAGACCTGCAATCAAATATTATTTCTTAATTATTGAAGACAACTTAAATGAATTCAGTGTTATTCTTCTATTGAGCAAGGAGTCAGATTTTTCATGCTTGGATACATGACTTCTTAATCAGTTTTGTTTATCTCGCTTCTTCTATCCATCTTCATGATTTTAACTGGGTTTAGTAGATGAGGTCATGCCTCTTTATTTATGATTTGTAATGATTGAAAGTCTCGTTCAGACCTAGTTCTAGAAGTCTCCAAAAAATTGGTCAATCAACAGTTATTGTCTTCTTCAAAATGTGCTAAGGCTTGTCTCTATTACAACCTAGATTCAACGCTTGCGACAACAACCCTCAAGGTAATGGCTTGGTCAAATCTAAAAACAAAAATCTAATCCATATTTTGAAATGAAATGTAGTCGAACAAAAAAAAATTGGCATGAAGCACTATCCAATGCACTATGGGTTGATCGTGTCACTACCAAGGCCTCAATAGGGACCTCTCCTTATTTCCTTGTTTACAAGAAAGAATCTATCCTCCCTTCAAACATTTATCTTCCTTCCTTGCACTTACCCAATAGTGTCGCAGGAGATAATGTCCCATCATCCAGAGACACATTGATACATTGTTGAACTTAGAAGAGAATCATGCCAAAGAGAAAAACAAGGTTGAAACCCACCAACAGACCATAAAGCATTGGTTTGATAAAAAAATATAATGGTGAGAAAGAATTTCAAGTTGGCGATTTGGTTTTGAAGTGGGACAAGCCGCATGAGGATAAAGGAAAACATTCGAAATTTCAACAATTGTGGCTTATCCCTTTCGTGATCAAAGAGAAAATTGGCTAAGGAATTTACTATTTGCAAAATCTTGAAGGGAATGTTGAACCCCTACCCGTTAATGGTCAAATCCTGAAACACTACATCAACTATCCCTCGTGGCAACTCCTACCATGTATATAAATAAATAATTTGATTGTGTTTTGACTTGCTTCTTAGTTTTCATTACTTTTACACATTTCTTACTTTTGATGTTATGTGATCCGTATTTTATGAGAAGAACAAAATGAATACAAATCTATATTATTAACATAGAGATACAATGAACAATAACATAGATACAGTAAAAATTAGCTTCTATTAAATAAGAAATATGTTGAAACTATAAAATGCATACTGAAACAAACCTGCTAGAATGGTGTTGGCTTATCTCTGAGAAGAGATGTGATGATTGTACTTATTCGCAATAAAATGAGTACAATAACTCTCCAAAGGCCTTTTTAAATGAAACATGAATGCCAAAATCCTAGACATCCAAAAACATAACCCTAGGAGATGAAGCACCAAAAATCATGTGGCCCCCATTGGGGTAAGTTGGTACATCAACTTCCCGAGGTCATAACTTTTGCATACGATCTTCATTTTAGGCACACGATATCTCATTGGAAAGGTCTATCCGAGGAATACACATTATGTTGTGACATTGTGAATTTGTCTAGCCTATGACTGTGGTGGGCCCAAAAACGTTGTTTAGGGCCTCAAAATGGCCCCGGAAGTTTAGAACCTGAAAAGCTAGAAAAAAACTGTCAAGATGACATCTGCATGTGAGCCAGCTGGAATAGGTGGGTGGACACCGATATCCACTTGGATAAATACTCCCCCGTTAGGAAGAAATGGTCTCCATTGCACCGAGTTCCCCTATCAGATGAGGAAATTTCTACTGAATTTTTCCCCAGGTGAGACACTTGCCTTGGTGTAGGAGCTGCCTTGCTTTGAAAAAACAATAAAGCTGAAAATTTTGTTGGTGATTTCCCTTGACCTATGTGTCCACGATATGATCAGTGGATGCTTGTTCCATGTAGTTAGGGTTGAGCTATGTCAGTGTCAACTATTCTGTAACCTCTGAGGTTTCCAATAATGGTGGAAAGTATGGCCAAAGGAGGTCCACATTAAACATTGGGTGCAATCCAAGGAAGGGGGGAATGTTGAGCTCAAAATCATTATCACCCATAACCTCATTGATGGTATAAGGTCCATAGCAGAGTGGATGAATATTTTGATATGGTCCTATAAGGTGTTATTTTGACAAATGCAACCAAAATTTATCTCCCACCTGAAACTTGTGTGGCACTCGATGTTGATCATGGCACTACTTGTACTTGGAATTGGACTTCTTAAAAATATCTTGAACCTATTGGAAGATGCATTGGATCCACTCAATGAACCGGGTAGCTTTTTTAGATTCAGTTTGAGCATGGGACAAGTCTTCCTAGGTGGACGCAAGGGGTAGTGCAACATCCATGGGACCCAATGGTTGAAATCCCAACCCCACCTGAAACAGGTTGTGTTCAGTTGAGATATGTATGGCTCTATTGTAGATGTGTTGAAATTAGGGAAGAATCTCATCCCATGTGTGGGGATGCTTGGGATTGTACATGCACAGGATATGCACGATCATCCGATTGACGACCTCGGTTTTTCCATCTGTTTTGGGGGTGGAAGGCAGTAGATTTGGTGAGCTTGGTGTTTAGCAGTGACCAGAGGCTCAACTAGAATGTGTTGAGGAACTGACTATATCGATTTAAGACTATGGTTCGTGGTATCCCTAAATGTACCCACACTCGTTCAAAGAATATCTTGGTAGTGGCCTCTGTTGTGATGCTCTTCTTGCAAGTGGCCATAATCGCCATTTTAAAAAAATGATCAACCACCACAAAAACACAGTCATTTCCCTGCTTGGTCGATGGAAGGTCCGATATGTATTCCATCGAGATGGATTTCCAAGGCCTTTCAGGAGTAGGCAGAGGGGTGAACATGCCTTGTTTCTTAATGGTCGGTTTGGCAATGGCGCAGGAAGTGCAAGATCTGATATACTTTATAACATCTTGTTGAAGTTTTGGCCAATAGAAATGTTGTTGTAACGCTGTCATTGTCTCTTCTATGTTGAATTGTCTTGCCACCCAACTGTAGTGGGATTCCCAAATCAACTTCACTCGCTCGCTTGATGGAATGAAGAGATGGCCCAGATGGCATAATAACTCCTCTTGAATATGGAAATCAATGACAATTGTGTTTGAACCTAGCATATGGTAGGTGGCGGTGAAGTCATAATCTCTATGATAAATTTAGGGCCATCCGGAGGTCTTGTGGTCGCAAGAGTTTAGCACCGTGGTGAGTGTTGCAGCTGGAGGACAGCTAAGGCAATCACCGATGTGGTTGGTGCTTCCTATCTTATACTTGATGTTAATATGGAACTGTTGTAAGTATGTGGACCACTACTGATGGTAGTCATTCTGCAATTTTCCTTGTGTCTGCATGAACTACAACGACTTATGGTCATTGTGGATGATTCTCTCCTTCCTGAGAATGTAATTCCTCCATTGACGAAAGGCTTGTATAATGGAGTACGTCTCTTTGTCGTAAGTAGGGTACTTACAGACAAAATTTGATAGTGTCTCACTATGATCGACCATGGGGTGTCTGTGTTGAGAGATAACTACATCCACAACATAGTCTAAAGCATCTTACTCGATCTCAATGCGTTGTTCAAGTCGATTAATGAGAGAACTAAGGTTGAGCACAACCATTGCTTCAAATCATTGAACACTTTCTGTTGTGACAGGACCCACATGAACTTTGTCTTACCACCACTCCTAGTTACTTGGCTAAGGGACCGTGCAATATGGGAGAATCCCAATATGAACTTGGGATAGAAATTGGAAAGGCCTAAAAATATCTGAATATTAGTGAGTGTGGTTAGGGCTAGCCAGTCACGAATGCCCTGGATCTTGGTTGGATCCACATGCACCCCATGTTCATTAACAATGTAGCCTAGGTACTGGACCCTGTCCATGTCGAAGGAGCATTTTTCCAAATTTTCATATAGCTTGTGCTACCGCAGAGTGTGTAGAACCTGTTGAATACACTGTAGGTGTTCCTCCCATGTCTTGTTGTAGATGAGGATGTCATCTATATACACCACCAAAAAATAATTGGTTAAAGGCCGCAAAATATTATCCATCATCCTCATGAAAGTTGTTGGGGCATTCATTAAACCAAAGGGCATGACTAACCATTCAAAAATACCTTCTTTGGACTTGAAGGCAATTTTCTATACATATGTCTGCTCTATTGGGACATGATGGTAGCTAGACTTTAGATCAATCTTACTGAAGTATTTTCCCCCTTGAGCTAGTCAAGGAGATAGTCGATTCAAGGAATCGGGTACCGATTCCTGACTGTGATTTTATTTAGGGTTCAATAATCAATGCAGAGTCATTAGGTCCCATATTTCATTTTCACAAGCATGATTGGGCTTCCACACGGTGATGTGTTGGGTCGGATGTACCCCTTTTGGAGCAGTTCTTGGATGTAACGCTTGATCTCCTTGTTTTCTAATAGAGAGCGGTGATAGACCGACCCATTGGGGAGCGGTGCTTCGAGGGTCAGATCGATTGAATGTTTGACCTAACAGTGTAGAAGTTATGAGTAAAATATCTCTATGGCTAGGATTAAACCACAATAGATGAAAATGACTACAGAAATCAACTCTAATCTCAAGTATGCTATATAACAAATATGCTAGCAAGACAAGATAAAAGGCCTACTTCATCTAGATGTTCGATGAAGTCCACCGTTGAGCACTTGACCTCAAGAAATATACCTCCAACTAGTCCTCAACAACCAAGAAACACAAGAATATGGTGATAATATATAATTTTAGAACATTCAATAGCATAATCCATCAATATTCATAACAAATACACCCATGGAATAACAATTCAAATATTTTCAAGATATTAGTTGGATGAGAAAAGAGTATTTCTATTAAGATGTAATCAACATAAGTGAATGAGTTACAAACTTTCGTGTCGGCATGGTTTGGAACCGAGAAACTAATTTCCTTCTAGCTGGGCCTCCACCACTTCAATCCTGCACCAAAGGCAAGCTCATATAAGAGAGACTATGAGGTTCTCAATCAATAAGGGAAGAGCTTGGGGGTTGAGCAATGTGTTCAGGCTTAAAGGAAAAAGGGATGCAGACTCAATGTGAAGTGAATAATTTCTTCAGAGTAACTTTGCTCTCAAAGTTGAATTCTTTCTCCTCTTTTCCATAGCTCATATTTGGCCCATTTGTAGCCTTCAAGTTTAACTGAAGGGTCGAGTCAGAACATTTCGAGTATATGAAAGGCCAAGGATCATTGATCTCGTGACGTGACATGGAAACCCGACACCATTTTTTAATTTTGGGCACAAATCCTGATGTACACGGTCTGTAGTGGTGCAACCTACGTATACGCATGATTTAATATAGGCAGGGCACGTATGTGTGGAAAAATCATGTTTTTAGCTTTGGGATTTTCAAAAAGGGACTTCAAGTATGCATAGGGAAATGGAAAAAGGCCCTATGTGCAAGTTTACCTAGGGTGAGGCAAATCTTTCTATAACAGATGCCCCCCTAATGCGTGAGGTCAGAGGAGTATCTGCGATGGACAAAATACAATATAAGACCCAGAAGTGGAGTAATGGGGAACCAACTAGAAGAACTAGTTGCTCATTACAATATGTACTGTCTTTGCAGACATGGATGCCAATTTGAATTACACTACAGATCCATGTGAAAATATACCAAACAATTGTCCATGGCCATGAATAGTAAATACAAAGGTGGCTACATGCCAAAGGCTTTCATAGTCATGAACAAGGCCCAGTAAAACCAATCTAAAAATAAATCTGAAGATATCCGTATACAATGGAGTACAATATGATCTCCCATGATCATTGAAGTCACATAGGTACTGGTCCAATGAAAGGTAGCAACAACTCGGGAAATATGTTACTATAAACTGATGTCTTCAAGTCTTCTACAGAATTCCACCAAAGGTGCAAGTCTACATTGTGTGAATAAAGGAGTTGAGATCGAACAAAATGAGACTTCGTTTGATTACTGGTCATTGAGGTATACCATTAAAAAACATGAGAAAACCTACCGATGATGAAAGTAGGTATCAAGGCACCGAGTACATTCTTACAAGTGTGAATAAAGGAGTAGGGGTTGAACACTTGAAGAATCCATCGATCAGGAGACATTGATGTATTCCCAACTATTGATGGCGAGAGAAACTACCACTCATGACTACAAGCCTCTAGGTACTCATAGGACTCTCGGTCTTATCTCCAGAATAGATGGGTTGAAGTTGATGGAAGGAGACCTGTTGAAAGGGGAGCATTACAGAATCTCTCATCATTCAACACTAGGTACAAAGAAAGAGCTTGATGATTTGGAGGAAATCAGATGAAGAACATGTTCATGAACCAACAACCATGTGCATCTTTCACATGTGCCAGGTGCAAGTGGTACACGGAAAAGACCCTCTGAATAGCAATCAATGAGAAAAATTGTTGACGAAGGCGAGGAAACCACCAATAGGGCTAATGGAATCCAATACACCACACGAATCCCAATGTGTGAATAGATGTCTTGCTTTCGAACACAAGGGAAACCACCCAGTCAATGACCAATGATGAAATATCGACTGTTGGGTTCAAGGTTACCTACCAATGAGGAAAGTAGGACCAGGGTGCGCAATAGGACTACAACTTCATGTGATTCTGAGACAAACTAAGGGTATGGATGACATGCAAAGTTAAGAGTTATGAGGAATGGCCGACATAGGTTGATAGACATCCTTTGAACAAGAGCATGAGACATATGGAAGACCTTGGCAACATAGACTCAATGATGAAACCGTGAGATGCAAGATACATCAATCAAACTCTCCATAGGGACTGGAAGAGTAACCAGTCAAAGGAGTAAACTCTATGTAACGAGCTCAACTTCCTAAGGTCATGCTAAACCCAAAATTATGATGACAAGTGGACTCAAAAATTGTGTACTCTATTCAAAGGCGACACAACTTCTACCAATATAAGATAATAATCCCTTCCTGCCCGTACTTTTTTTTTTTTCATATTCAAATGAATGCTATGATACAGAAGAGGAAATGAGTGTCGCAAGTAAGAAAAATTAGTTCCAGTAGTGGAACATACATATGCTCAATGCAAGGAGGTGCATGCAGGAGATGGACACTCGAGGGAATGTTCCCTCTTGGGTATAGGGTGCCAAGTTGCGAAGGATATAAATGACGATATGCTTGGTTGAGGATGCAAATC
>JASDQU010585642.1:76787-87830 GCA_032191745.1 Picea mariana | reverse complement strand
CAAATTTGGAAACCCTCCTTGCATTATGCTTTCATTGTTTCTTAATATTCTCGATTGTTGAAATGCTCTCCATTGGAACACCTATAGTGTTGGTCCTATCCCACTTGTACCTCAGCTTTTAGCAAGAAAAGAAAAGGTTGCTGCAACATACACAAAGGTAGCTCGAACACTAGCAATAGCCTAAGATTTTGATCCTCTACTTGACCTATTTCCATATCTAACAACATAGTCGGAGGTAAAATCCAGTACTTAAACAAATTTAGAACCCTAATCATACATAGTATCATAAGTAGTCATTAATCCGTTCAAAAAAGTTATTGCACAAGCCTTGTACCATTCTGTCATACTTTTCTTTTAGTCTTCAGGTTCCTCTTCTAGTATGGACGTATAAAGACTAGTACCATCATAGAGGGTTGGGTTCCATCTCTTATATCAAATTGAATGAATAATATAGGTAAATTCAATTGTCTGAGAATAAAAATCTAGTACAAAGTAGAACTAATTGAATCCCTTAAGAGGCCTACGTTTACTCTACCATGCAGCCTCTGTAATAGTTGTAAGGTTGCATCCTACATAACAACACTTTCTCCTAGTTCGGCAGACAAATTTTAACTGAGTGGAGTTATTACCATCAACCAACTGTCTTTCCAAATGACCAACATTCTTGCTAAACGGTTGCAAGCTAGGAACATGTCACATTTTCACTATAATTAAGGCATTATTTTGAACATGTCATATTAATCTAGCTTTTGCAACTTTTGTAAGAGGATAGAAAATATGGTTTTGTTGGTGGGCAAGCCTCTTTACTAACTACAAGGTTGTCATAAAGAAATTGTATCTCTAATGTTATTAAAGTAGTGGTTTATATTTAAATCAACAACTCTCAAAACATGGGCCAATTTAGCTTATTAGCTTCAATGTAAAGTATGTAATTGTTGATTAATAAAGTTTACTTATATGGGGATCAACAAGTTTGGTTATTTCACTCAATCAGATTAACATATTTACTTCTAAACACCCTAATTGATCATTCATGTGATTGCTACAACCTTTACTATAAACTATTATTTCTTACCTATTAGGATAATTTGCTTAGCTATGTTATAAATTATCGATCCAGCACAACTAATGAGATTTTCTCGGTAATTATCAACAGGGTATGGTTATTCTTGTTGGAAAACTAGCGCTCTACATGACACTTGGTGGAGTCGGTATTTCTGAGGTATTCAACTCTGGTCCAATGAAATTTATCAGATGCTTGCCAATTTTAAGATCTTTATACATTTATTTCACTGAAAAAAACTCTATTTAGCAATTGGCCAATAATGTGGACTCCTAGTTTATTATGGATAAAAGAAAAAATACAAATTTAAACCTGAATAAAGGTCTGTGAGATGCTTGGATATTTTTTTTTTCTATTGTTTACAATGTTTTTTCTCACACTGAATTAACCAATAAGATGCCTTCATTGGATTCCAGTACAAAATACTTTTCTTTTTAGTGATTACAATATTGTGTTATATAAATAGCCATATGATATTGATAATTATTTTATTGATAAAATTGACCAACTTCTAGATACGAGGGTTGGACTGGACATGGAGTATAAACGGTGAGCACCAAATCAGAAACCAAAAGAAAAACATAAACTTGATGGTATTGGCAGTTACCAGTCTGAATATTTATGTATTTTTTATGGCTTGAATATTATTACAGCATCCCATGCAAGTATCCAAGGAAAAATATGTACTAGACAAAAACAGTCACTATCCAGACTATCTTGTTGTCCAGTTTTTTTATCAAGGAGGCCAAACATACATTTCCATGATTGAATTTGCCCAAGTGAGTAACCATGGTTCATATCACTCTACTTGACTTGTGATCTGTTTTAATAATCATAAAAAGTAACGTTAAAATCCGAAAAAAATAAAATAATTAAGAAAGAAGTTACAAATTTTTTAAATGGCCTAATTAAATCATGCTATTTGGACAGATATTGTGTGCAATGCGGGTAGGACAATGGAGATGGTATAGTATGAGTCTGCCCAAATACAATGCAATTTGCAGTATTGCCAACACTAATTTATTAAAAGGGCACGTCGGGGGAGGTACCTTGTCGTTATATTTATTGGTTACCGACGACGTCGAGGTTTGAAGAGGAATTCCTTGTTGGTCGTGACCAATGGTGTTGGCATTGTTGATAACTAGCTGGTTGATACTCAACAGGTTCATGGCTAAATGCGATGGTGTTATTTTCAATGATAATAGTGTTAGTGCTTATTCGTTATATTGTACACGATTGCATGGGAGAATTTAATGTTTCATTGTTTTTCTCAATTCCTCATCATTCTCATTAAAAATGGAGCCTAATAAATTCTTCAGCAACATGGTTTATACATTTAAATGATCTCCAACTTAAATAATCGATTTATTATAAATACCTTGTTGGAAGCTTTTATTTGAAAGGCTTTCATATTCATATGTCAAAAGTTTGTCCATGAGAATTTTTGTTCCAAGTTTCCCAAGGCCTCACAAACTATCAATTTGATAAGGCCATGGTGTGGCAATGCTTCCTTCTCCCCCCTTATTTTTTTCCTTTACCTCCTCTAAATACCTAAAGCCCCTCTAAATACCTAAAGAGAATGGGGAGGTAAAGGAGAAAAAGAAGGATAGTAATCTAGAACCTTTCAAATAAAAGCACACAAAGAATAAATTTAATATGGAAGCTACAAAAAAAAAGGTGGTTTCAACCTTGATCAAGTTAAGAACACCCCCAACATATCCTCTAAATATAAAAGGGAAGAAATCAACATAGCATATAGGAATTCGGTCTTATTGAAGGGACAAGACAAGAAAATAAGTCACTCATAATATGATAAACGCCATTTTTATCCCCATAGTTAACATTGAGGGTTCTTCTATTCCTATAGAGAATCAACATGGGGAGGAGAAAACACCACAAAAATAGTAAACACCAAGGAAATAAAATACACTAGAAGGTATCCTCTTACACCACACTTTGATAGAATTTGATAGAATTGGAATGGGTCAAGATACACGCCCTTTAATGGAAGAATATGGAAGGAATGAAATACAACAAATGAAAGAAAAAATAGGCAATTATACAAAGGAGATGGATTAGTAGCTCCAATACCTACAGGAGAAGTTGAAAATTCTAAACATGTAGGAAACAAACCAAAGTGAGAAGTTGATTTTGGAAAACCAATCACTAAAGAAGGAACTATAGGAAACCAAGAATGACTTGGATGCTAAGAATGAAAAACTAGAGTTCATGGGACCATCCTTGAAAAAGATTGCTCAAATATCTTAAGAGATGTTGAATTACAAGTGGCCAACCAAAATGTACAAATTGTTCCTTAAGGAATGGTCATACAAATTTTAGATAAACAACCTAGCACAACAATTTGGTTTCACCATTAAGATTCCCAAGGAATTTGAGTAAGTGTATTGGGTCACTGGAATAGAAGAGAGGGATAGACTATGTGAATTCTAGTTACACAACCTTTCTCTCTCTCACTCCTATATATGGAGTCCCAATCTATATGTAGGAGATGTCCAATTAATGGCTTTCGCATCTTGGTTGAGACACGAGGAGATTAAATTAGTCGAGCTAAATAGGTATATAAAAGAGGATATTTATATCCCTCTATGGATTAGAGATGAGGTTCCCAAGCCTGAGGATATATTGGCCATATGTGACATCCTTTCTACAGATCAATATGTGTCCCCAATATGGGAAGAGAAACAAATAGAATTCATGTCGCACTTTGGAGACATCTTGAGACTTCTCAGTGAAGAGGCATCTCAGGCCTATTAGAGAATAAGGAAGTTATTTCCTCATGGTCTCCAAATGAAGCATTCGTACTCTCCCAATGTTATACAATATGCACTCATTAAGACCCCCATGTACAAGGAAACAATGAGGAAATTGAAGGTAAAGTGGGTTCGATTAAGGTTCATCCCTCCTCTTCTCCTTAGGCCTACACCTCGAACATTCTTGGACTAAGAGAATGCGAAGGAGGAGTCAAAAGAAGAGTAGAAGAGACAGTGGGATTCCACCATCCAAGGACCATTACTAAATTGATTGCATGGGACATTAGAAATATATGCAATGAACAACTTAAGAAAGGACATCAACAATAAAAGGAAATGATACATTTTTGTTTTTTCACAAGGATGTGTGAGTCTTCAATTTGGGGGATGATGACGGGCTTCCACATTATATATCCTAGAGACCCATCAATAGCACTTCTAAACACTATTTTTTACCTATATGACATATCTTTTAACCTTTCATAATATATAAACTATGGTTTTTGCAGTTAATTAATGAATTGATTGGGATTTTTTACTATATGTATTTTACACTTATGATCATTATTGTTTTCTTGGTACTACATGCATACTAATGTGTCAAGTCAAGTCGCAAAGGATCTTATGTCCCAACACCTTGAGAGAAATGAGGAATCTTGTCTCCTCACCTACCTACATCTCTCTGCTAGGAATTAAAGAAGATGATCCATCCCATTTCCTCGAACTCAAACTATAGGGAACCAAGAGACATCCACTAGAATATGAGGATCCTGATCCAAGAATCCTTTGGGAGAAAGACCTAAAATCCCTCCATGATTGAAGGTATAAACATGTTCCATCTAGTAGTATAAATAGAGCCCAGGGACTATCCTTGAGGAGGATGAGATTAGTATTGAAATCACTTTGTAATTTGTCATTTTTCTTACAAAATTTAGAGAACTTGGAGCCTTTCTCCACTACTATATTATGTTTCAATAAATAAATCAAGAATCTCCATTTTTCTGCCATTAGTTTTCTTTAAGTATCCTTGTGTTTCTTGGGTAGGGCCCACTCAAGAAGGCTCAAAGACCCTTGTTACCTTTAATTTTATGTCTTTCCATTCATATATTATTATTTCTCTATTGTGAATTAGATATCATGCTTAAAATATAATTTTTTTGGTCAAGTACAATTCGACCCTATCTCCTTTAGAATAGTTACAGTCTTATAGAAGTCGTTTGGAATGATTTTCTTGTCATCAGGACTTTATTCCAACATTATTAATCAAGTTTTGATTGTAATAGATGTTGATGTTTTTGATAGTTGTGGGAGGTATTCACCTCCAAGAGACCTCCTACATATTGATATCCTGAGAATAGAAAACCCCTTTCTATCAATGAGAGACAAGGGCATAAGTCGGCCCTATTATGAAAGTAATTTATATGTAACTTATACAAGTTGGACCTATTATGTAAAGACAAATTAATATGTGAGTTGCACAAGTTGTCTCTATTTTGAAAGTGAAAAGGTGTGTCCCTTCACTTTAATGAACTAATATAAAAATGTGTGAGTCATTCTCATTTGAAATGCAACAACTCGCCCTCCTAACACATCTGAGGCAACCACAGGAATACTAGTCTAAGGCGGCATAATTCGGCCCAATCTGAGGCATTTCTGTAACAACATCTGTCTTTGTATTTGGGTGAATTTCTCTTGGATATCTTTCTGTAGTAGGTCTCATGCTCTGCTCAAGCGTGGCACTTGAGGATTCCTATGGTTTGGTGGTAATGAAATATAATTACCTATGGTTAAACAAACAAACCCATTTTTTTGTGTTATTTGTGCTTGGTTATTATTCTTGAGGTCCTAATTATTTACTACAGTTAGTCTAGCAATAAAATTTCAATATGGTATCAGAGCAAGTCCTGAAGAATACCATCTACACAAACAATTTAGATTTATTTCATGTACAAGAGAAGAGGTCAAGCCTCCTTTTAGTAGCCCTGTGATAAAATTAAAGGTTGGTTGCAGGCCTATTGACTTGGTCGAGCCCTTGTTTAGGGTTCTAAAAGTTGACCGCAGGGTTGAAGAATTCCTTCTAGGGATTCCGCTATAAGGATCCATGTAGGAAGTGAGCCACATGCACTAGGAGACTAACCATCCCTAGTCGCAGACCTATCTATGACCCCAACAATAGAGAAGAAAATTGCAGGCCAAATGTCTGATATAATATTGCAGAATTTGGTGAATTCCAAACACTGTATTATGAAACATCTTCAAGAAAGTTCTGAGCCATCTTGAAGCAGAGTTTAGAGAGGTATTCAAGGCCAAATTTAGGCTTGATTTTGAAGTGATTGATGTCAAGTTAAGGCCTGGTCTAAGACCAATTTCAGACATGTCCCAAGATAGATTTTTACAATGGGACAAGGTTGAATTTGATGATGTCCTGAGCTTGTACTAGGAGGAGTCACAGGTCTGTTGAGTGGTGAATTTGAGGTAGGTGTTGCAGCATGCTTAAGGAGTCCTTTTTTGTATGCCATTCAAAGGTTGCACCAGCTGGAAAATTCTTAAGGATAATGCTACAGTTTCAAGAGGTATGCACTTGTATATATTATTTTCACCATTGTCATGAGGGTACTTGCAAGACAAGGGAACCTTTGCTGCAATTGTGGATGCAAAGGGATCTCATTGCATTCAAAGGAACAACACATTAGAAGTGAATACTCCGGGTTTTATTGTTTTAATTATCATTCCTCTAACCTACATTTCTAAGTTTGCTACATTACAAGTAAGTGTTGTAGTTGTGACAACAATGCTTGAATTGCTTTGATTCTAGAGATGTACTCATTATTCTCCCCTCTAGGAGATATTCTTGACTCGTTAATTGTTCCTGGAAGATTATATTCCATGGAGGTTTTCATGGACATGATGTTTCTTTTCCTTTTTTTTCTTGTTCTTGGCAGGTTATCTTCCATAGAGGTTTCCATGGAGATTATGTTTCTTTTGTTTTGTTTTCTTATTCCTGGTAGGTTATATTCCATGGAGATGTTGTTTCTTTTATTTTTTTTTCTTGTTCTAGGAAGGTTACAACAAAGACAGTTCACTAGTGATAGCCCTGAGAAGGAGTCATAGTGACGGTTGTATAAGGCAACATATTAGATGGTCTCTAGCTTGAGACATGAAGCACTCTATCTAGACAAGGAGTTTATATGGACTAACAAATTTACTAGTATGAATCTTGGCACATGATTAGATCAATTGAGCGAGTTATGGCATAGAATATGGTGACAGGTCTTTCATATCTTCATGTAGAGCACGATGGAATTTGTAGAGGTAGTGGGGTCCTTTTCGAGCAGTGACATCAGATCCAAGGGGATCTTGGACTTGATGCATTCATATTTGCATTGACCCATGAGTGTTGTTTCCTCTGAAGAGGGGATATCCTTAGAGAGATCTAGAGGATCTCACATGGAGATTGATAGTGGGAAGTAGGAGGGGATGATGACTTCTACCCCTCACCCCTTCAACAGTTCAGAGAGAGTTGGTTGAGCCCATTGATTCAAATGATTCTATTGATATTCCTAGAGATATTGTAGTAGGAAGGAAGAGGATTTCATGGGGCAGAGGGACATGTAGCTCCTGTGGTACTTTCTGAAATAGCCATGGACCATAGATAAATTTTGGCTATGTTGTAGTTATGAGACACATCAATGATTCTTGAGCCTTCATGTTATGAGGAAGCACCTAGTCAGTAGATACAGAGAGAAGCCATGATGGAGGAGTATTAGTCCATGGTGAAGAATTACGTGTGGGATATTGTTCCGATACCGTAAGGGAATTCTGTGGTGACTTCCAAGTGGATCTACAAAGATCAAATGTGTGGTTGATAGGAGCATCGAGAAGCAAAAAATGAGGTTTGTTTCCATAGGATTCTCTCAGGTGGAGGGAACAGATTATGAGGAGAAATTTTCTCCTGTATCTCGATATATTTCCATCTAGACGATCATTTCCCTTGCAGTAGAAATGGGATGGAGATTACATCACATGGATGAGAAGACAACCTTTCTCAATGAAGAGATTGAGAAAGAAGTATACATTAAGCAGTCAGTTGGTTTTGTGATACATGAGAAGGAGTCTCGTGCATCCAGATTGAATAAAGCCTTGTATGGAATTATCCAGGCACCTTGAGCTTAGTATACAAGGATTGATGGATATGGCCTGAGATATGTCTCTAGTATTGACACAATATTACAGGGATATGCTGACTCCGATGAGGAAAGGAATGTTGTAGAATACCTCTAGGTGTTTCTTTACCTTGGGATCTACCATGATTTCCTGGCATAGTAGGAAATGGACTTATGTGCCTTGAGTACCATATAAACAAATAGTGTTGTGGATGGAAGTTCATGAAGCAATGTGGCTTCACAAACTATTTGCAAACTTGATTGGTCAGTGATATCATTATGTTCGATACATGATGTAGAGGGAGACAATAGAAGTGCAATACTTTCCTACAAATAACTAGATTACATATGATCTCATGAAGCTTCTTCCCAGGAGTAAGTTCGAGTACTTTCATGAGAGACTTAGCATGATTCCTCCCTCGTTGAGAGGGAGGGATGATGATTACAGCTTCCTGAGACATTCTCCATATCGTTATTTTATGGAATGAGTTGATTTGATATATGAGGACACCTATGTGATAGATGAGATCATACTCCTATGGACTTACTTGATTTGATCTATGAGATGAGTCATACTCCTCTCGACTAATTTGAGTTGAATTGTATTTGGTCTCCTGTCGTACTCCTCTATATTAATTTGTGTTGACCTGAGATGGATCTCCAGTTCATACTCTTATGGAATTGGTCGATTTGATCTGTTTGAGTGATGTCCCTAGTGGTTGAGCACTAGAGGACACATCATGGGGAGTAGACCCATGATGTCACACTATGGGATATACCCTAGTGTTTCTAGAGGGAGGAGCCTCTAAAGGTCCACATGGGATGAGCCATGTGTTGACGTGTCCACATGGGATGAGCCATGTGTTGACGTGTCCACATGGGATGAGCCATGTGTGACGTACCCTTGAGTAAAATCTCAAGTGGTTGAGGTGTCCAAGTGGTTGGGAGGATATTCCATTGGCCAACAACCCTTAGGGGTTGGGAATATCCATCTGGGTTGGTGCCCAACAACCCTTGGAGACATGATGGTCATATGGTTGGGAGAATGTTCACTTGGGTTGGTGCCCAACAACCTTAATAGGTTGGGAGAACATTCATCTAGGTTGGTGCCCAACAACCCTTGGAGACCATTGTTACTTGATGAGATATGTCATGTGGTAATGAGGCCCTTAGTACACTAAGTGGTGATGAGACCCTAGTGTCATTCTAATGGAGAAGAGGCCCTAAAATATGGAAAAGGTCCACATTGAAGCAACAATGTGTGACCAGGAGATGCTACCAATAGCATGGTATGAAAGACCTTGCCGTGGTCAGAGGACCATGGTATAGCCTGAGAGGCTATGAGGAACGGGGTAAACATCACTAAGAATACCTCCCTAGATAAGAGGGAGTGTTGGTGTTTTTTGTAGATGTGGGAGGTATTCACCTCCAAGAGGTGTCCTACAAATTGATATCATGAGAAGAGAAAACCCCTCTCTAGCAATGAGAGACAAGGGAATATGTTGACCCTATTATGAAAGTAATTTATATGTAACTTATACAAGTCGAACCTATTATGTAAATATAAATTAATATGCAAGTTGCACAAGTCGTCTCTATTGTGAAAGTGAAAAGGTGTGTCCCTTCATTGTAATGAACTAATATAAAAACATGTGAGTCATTCTCATTTGAAACACAACAACTTTTCCTCCTAACACATTCGAGGCAGTTGTAGGAATACTAGTATGAGTTAGCATAATTCGGCCTGATTTGAGGAATTTCTATAACAACATCTATCTCTTTATTTGTGTGAATTTCTCTTGGATATCTTTCTATACAAGGCCTCCTGCTCTATTTGGGGGTGGCACTTGAGGATGCCTATGCTTGGGTTGTAATAAAAGAGAATTACCTATGGTTAAACAAGAAGACCCATTTTTTTGTGTTATTTGTGCTTGGTTATTCTTCTTGAGGTCCTAATTATTTACTACAGTTAGTCTAACAATAAAATTTCAACAATAGATCATGTTGCATCAATTTTAGGAAAGAATAGTAGGATGTGTGTATTTTCTAAAACATTTCTTGTAACCTGTAGCTTTTCCTGTAGGTTTGTTACATAGAACAACACAGTTTCACATTTTTTATTGCATTTTCTCTTAATGATGGATGTGTTCTAGGTGTCACAATGATGGTGTCTAGTTGTGGTGCTTTGTAATGGGTTAGGATCTTAGTTACTATACTTTCATCCTTCTTTATGCAATAGTTCAATGAGCAATACTTTGTTTTAATCCTTATGCAATAGTTTAATTTGAGTAATTTTTTTTATTTGATGGCTTTCAATTGGTTTACAACATTATTAGCATTCGATACTTAGTTTGATTTTTTGTCTTCATGTTACAGTCATAGATATATTTCCTTTCTTAATGGTTTTCACCCTATTGAAGTACTCAGAATAATACCTGGGATATCACAAGTCCGAACCAGTAGATAGGTACATAAAGCATTAAATAGGTTCATAAGAAAGTATATACGTGTGTTATACATACATAGTGCAAAGTACCTCGAAAGTTTGTACAAACTCTGGGTTGATAATCAAATTAGTAAGATAAGGAAGGGTATAATTCTTTTTGCTATTCCAAGGCCCACCATGGACCACCATGAGAAGCAACATTCATCAAGGCAAGACTATGAGTATCATCAAACATATTATGAAACCAAAGAATCACTTAGTAAAGAGTTAGATTGAGGAATAAAAGAAATGAGTGAGAATAGCATAATAGCATGATGACATCGGGAAACCAAAGAAGAAACCATAGTCAAGGTCAATGTGACAAGGAAAAACTTTGACTTATGTTCAAATTTCACTAGGATGAATGAATTCTTATGATTAAGAGCAACTAACTGTACATTACTTAACAAATCCTATTATATGACCTACACTCATGTTTAATAGATGAAATATGTGAAACATGATGAAATATACTACATCTAGAGAAGATATGTATTGTACCAAGATATTTCAAAAGTGATTTCAAATACCATAATATAAATATATTTCATTGTTTTCTTA
>JASDQU010585642.1:64237-76733 GCA_032191745.1 Picea mariana | reverse complement strand
ACCCAATTCACATAAAACCACCCTTGTAAAAATTGATACCTAGATTCCCTCCTCAATAGTACCACCCTCCATCAATTGTAAAAATTGATACCTAGGTTCCCTTCTCAATAGTATAGTAAGGATTCATACCTAGGCATAGGCAATCATAATGGTTGATGGTTGATGTCCATATCGAGTGTATAGTAATATGTCCAATATCTATGTCAATAAAGTTGTAAAAAGCCACGTCAATGTTGATAAGATTAATAGTATAGTAAGGATTCATACCTAGGCAATCATAATGGTTGATGTCCATATCGAGTGTATAGTAATATGTCCAATATCTATGTCAATAAAGTTGTAAAAGCCGTGTCGATAAGGTTAAGGAGGTAGCCTCTCCAAGTAATCCAAAAGAAATAAACTTTTATACGTGATAACAATGGTGATGGGTTATTTGAGACATTAGTTAGCGTGAAGATATTGTTAATTATCTTTTCCATATAACCTTTTTCTCTTTGTCGTTGAAGTTTTAGCATTACTTGTAATGTAATTCTTGGGTCAAATCTTGGAAAGTAAGTGAATGTCATTGTGTGCCATGCCTTGCATTTTTGTCTTTCTAAGTTACCTTAGAATTTTGTATATAAATAATTTTTAGATGTCATTTTCCATTTTAAATTACATTTTTTAATAAAAAATTATTAACTTTCGTTATACAATGTCTTATGGTTTTATAAAAAATATTTTGATTTTCTTAAAATTGTCACTCTAGGTTTAGTTTTGTTTTGTGAGGATGTTTGATGTTAGTATATGATATATTTTCAAAATTTATCATTTTCAATTCAATTTTTGTTTTGGAAGTTTTTTTTTTTTATCTTCAAATTAATTTATGTTATTGATGATGATGATGATTAACGTCCACTAAGATTGAATTGATTTATCAGACCTTAAGACGGTAAGTGATTACTTGTGATTCTTTAGAATTTTGTTTCTGTGCTAGAAAAGAATTAAGAGAAGCTTTCCAAGATCACCATACTTTTGTTGAGTTAAGAGGTTAGGAAGGTTGGTAGTGTGATAAATATTTTGAAAATGAGATCTAATATGGGTATAGGCTGGACAATCTAAGAGAAAGTTCTTTTCATCTTCAACCTTTTTAGTGTCACAAAGGTGACACACTCTTTCATCCCATGGCGTTTTAGGAATTAACCAATGCCCAGTTTCACTATGGAGCTTGTGAGAATTTGTTCTTATCTTAGCAATGCTTATTTTTTTCTTTACGCTTGGCACAAAAGATAAATAATTTTGATCTTCTAGATTAGGGTTGATTACATCTTTATAATACCTTAATTTTATGTTTTCCTCTAACTCTTTATCACACCACATTTTCTCCTTAAATTTTGATTTGATTTTTTTTTAATGGTATCTTTATTCTGCAAAATGGTTTCTTCCATGATTCCCCAATAGTTTAGCCAAAATCAGGCGTCTTTATGCCATCCTCGCTTGATTTGATGGTGGTTATGACTTGATTTTGAAGAAATTTTAGGTAGCCTTTTGTCTTCCATGTTGTTTAACTTGTTCTTATACATTAGGTATCTAGTCATAGCCATGTTCTCAATGGGGGAGAGGTTTGTTTCTAAGAGGAGGATGGGATAGGGTGTATTTCCTTTAATTTTGAGATTACAGGTTATAAAATTCTTTTGTATTTGCTCTATCTTTCTCCAGGATTCACGAGAGATACTACAGCCCCAAACTTCACATCTATAAAGAATAACAGGTGTAACAAGAGTCTCAAAGAGGAGTTTCTTCTTATCCCAACTCCAAAGACCAGCTGGTTTACAATTGTTTTCAAGCCCATAATAAGCTTTCCATCCCCTAATAATCATTTTATCAATGCTATAATTCCAATTGAGCTTGTGGTGAATATCAATTCCAAGATATTTGTATGAAGTCACTTCCTCCAATTTGTTGTTGTCATAAACAAAGGTATCATAAGGGATCTTATTGGATTTAATAATCATGACCTTAGTCTTATCAGTATTAACAGTAATACCCATATTAGAGAAAAATTCCTTGAGGATTCTTAGTTGGTTTTCAAGATCATGGGGACTCCTTTCCATAAGAACGATATCATCAACATAAAGAAGAAGATTGATGACTATGCCAGTGAGAGTAGGACCGACACAACCTACTTTTTCCAAGCATTCTTCTAACTTGTCAATGTATATGCCAAAAAGGGTATGGGACAATGGACAACCTTGTTTGACTCTGATATTGTAGTTAATCTCTTTTGACCAGCCCTCAGTGTTTTTAAGCTTAGCAATAACATTCTCATACATCCTTATTGCAACAGCCCTCAACTCGAGAGGAGATTTTATCTCTTCCAACTTATTCTAAAGTTTTTATGTTAAATTGTGTGTTTTTATGTTAAATTAATGATGTGAGTATTTTTAATTAAAATATTATTATGCATAAATTTTGAAAAGATAAAGTTAAAAAGGTTTATAGGTTTTTTTTTAAGTTTTAGATATATGTTTTAAGTTAGTGGAAATCCTTTTTTACAAATATATATATTTTTTAAGATTTTATTGCATTGATAGTATATTATCTTATCCTGCTATAACTTTATGGGTCTTCAATAATCTATAATTTCATTTCTTATTGAAATTGTTAGAAGGTTTGGAACAAGAGGTTTTGTTGGATGCCACACAACTTAAAAACCATATTATTGGTATATTATTGTACTTTTTTATTGGAACCATCAAAAGGTTGGAAGTAAGAGGTGATGAGCCTTGATTTAGCAATGTGACGAGGTCTCTCTTAGTAATTTTTTGGTTGGAAGTGAAATATCTCATGAAGGAGCAAGGTGATACATTTCTAGTCCTTGTACCTTCCAGGAATTCTCAAGAAACCATGATAGTCTTTGAACAAGCAATGAAAATGACCACAAATTTCATATAGAGATGTAAAAATGAAATGATCTTCTGATTCCTAAGGAATATGTTTTTGATGATCCCAACTGAAAGCTTAGGTAACATATGATTTAAATAACATTTTTTAAAGTATATGTTAGAGACATATGTCAAATATTTGGATGGACGTACTTAGAGTAGAAAGAATAAAGGGAATAAAAATGTCATGAAAGAAATGGTACATAGAATATTTGGTGAAAATAAGTGGTTATTTTTTAAAAAGATCTATTGGGAAGGGGTATTAACAATAATGTTTTGGATGGTAGAAATAAAATTAGGGGTATTCTTTAATATCCCAAAATATCATGTGTTATTCCAGAGGTTCACTAAGTCAACCCATGTGCCACCTCCTCTACTAAGAACCCCCATGTGTGCTTCATAATAGGATTACCATCTCTTAATCCACACGTGGAAGAAAAGATATATAGTTTGACCACAATTGAAAAAAAACACCTTAGAAATCCTTGAAACATGTAAAATGGTTCTCAATAATACTTTGACAAAAAATATAATCTCCGATCTAAATGTGCACTATTATTTCATCTCTCGGATCTCTTCATTCTTCATTCTTTTTTTCCTCTCAACTTAAAAACAACTTGTCACAATAACCAATTTAACAACACAACATCATTCTCTAGATAATGACCTCTTCATCATAATCATTTTCTCGATCATTTTCATGATCATTTTCTCGACCATGACATCTTCAATCATAACCTCTTCATGTTTTCAACATTTTTAGCTATATAAGTCATCTCCGTCTCTTCTTAAACAAGTTTTCACATTCACATTAGCATTTCTAGACTTTTTTAGCACGTGGCACAATGCCTTCTATTTCTCTCTATTTGTTTTCAAATTCACTCTAGTAAAAAGTTAAAATAGTAGAAACTTTATTAATCTCCACAAACACACATATATATTATACAATAATTATAAGATTGTTAAAACTATTAGCTTCATATTGAGTACCAAACACCAAATTTATTATTTGCAAACAAATCAAAAAAAAAATTGCAAACCCAATTAGATGTTGAAGTGTGTATTTTCAATATGCCCCATACATCTAATCATTGAACTAGTGAGAGTTCCCTCACATCTAAGAAACTCACAACACTACCATCTCTATTAAACAACCCCCACATGAAATAATCTATGTGACCATCTATTCCATAGGTGGAAACAAAACAAATGTTTACAATATTGTAAGCACTCTAAAGTCACCTAAAAAAACCTTCTAGCACCCAAAACGATTCTCCATTCTTCGGGTTAGGAAATAACCGTTTTTCCAATTTCTCTCTCTCCTTTTCATTCTTGAGTCTCTCTCTCACCTCAAAAAAAATAATCACAACATCACATTTAACAATACAATTGGGAGCAAAATAATGTTTTTTTTGTCATAATCTCTTCCTTTTCCATCAAATTTCAACATTCTCAAAAACCTAAGTCATTATCATCATCAAATTTCAACATTCTCAAAAACCTAAGTCATTATCATTATTTTTTTTTTAAAGTGTCCACACTCATAACATTTCCACATTGTCTCATATAATTACACAAATGCCTCCTCTGTGTCCCTTAAAGTCTCCCTCGTACCAAGTTCAAAATACCAAGTTTAAAAAATAGTCTTTCCCTTCTTCATAAATGTGGACTTCTACTAAGGTGTCATTTTTGCTTCTTACTAAACAAGTATCACATTCATACTATTTTCACATTGTCTCATTTAATCACACAAATATCTTCTCTAATGAAGTGTCTCTCTTACTAAGCAAGTATCACATTCATAATATTTTCACATTGTCTGATTTAATCATACAAATATCTTCTCTAATGAAGTGCCTCTCTTACTAAGCAAGTATCACATTCATAGTATTTTCACATTGTCTCATTTAATCACACAAATATCTTCTCTCATAATAAAGTGTCTACAAATTTTCCCTTTCTTCCTTTATGAAGTGATTCTCATACCAAGTTAAATAATACAAAAATTACAACTACACCAAATAAAGAGAAAAAAATGAAAATTACAATTACATCAAAAAAAAACAAAGAGGAAAAAAAATTAAAATTACAACTACATCAAACCAAGAATGAAAAAAAAATGAACACACAAATAAATTTGTAGCTTATAAGATAGCTAAGTGAAATGGTCCATCTTCAGAAGAAGTAATATGCACCACATTTATTATTTAAAAATAACTGAAAAATATAATTGCCAAATTGCACAAAGAGGAAAAAAATTGAAAATTACAACTACATCAAACCAAGAATGAAAAAAAAATGTTCACAAAAACAAATTTGTAGCTTATGAGATAGCTAGGTGAAATGGTCCATCTTCACAAGAAGTAATATGCACCACATTTATTATTTAAAAATAACTGAAAAATATAATTGCCAAATTGTTGGATATGAGAATGTATATTTTCAACGGTGATTACTTCATCCTCAGCGAGCGTTAGGGAATTAGATGCACGGTGTGATGGCCCATTCTACATTGCTTAACCTATATATATATTTGAGACATAAAAACGTAGCATAAACCATCAATTATTAGACGTTTCTCGACTTGGCCCGTCTTCAGAGGGGGTTTGTGCCAAACCGTAATCTATTCATAAGAATCCGGCGAAAACCATGAATATTTTTAATCAAAGATCAAATTCTCAATTTCGGCGAGGCCAAATGAAGAAAAATCCAAATAGTTATATATATATATATATATATATATATCGTTTACCATTGACAGAATTTATGCCCTGATTCGGCGGAAAAGTACGGTTGGCCTCGTCATGTAAAATTCTATAGAGTCCCGTCTGAATCAAATCAATTTACGACTTTGATTGTAGAACGGAGTAATTGCGTTCGAATGAAGAGTTTCATTTTTAATCAAATCAAATCTACAATTTATATTAATAATAATTTCATTGTAGGGCGGCTACGATTTATTGTGCAGGACGGCGGAATTGTCTTCTACTGAATTCAAGGTGATTGGTCCTTTACTGAAGGTTATCCACTCTGAATTACATCTTAAAAAAAATCTTTAATCCAATCAGAATTCTCAGAAGATTGGTCCTTTACTGAAGGTTATCCACTCCGAATTACATCTTAAAAAAATTCTTTAATCATAATCAAATTGTATGTTAAAAAAACATTTGATCAAACCAAATGAGATAATGCTATAGACGCTTGTTTAAGGCCGACCTACATAATATTCAGAAATGCCGAAGACAGATTTTGCCAGCAATTCTATACAAGAATGCTGGTCTGAAGTGGGCAGAAATCATTTAAACCAGAAGCAATGAATGGCGTCTATGAAGAAAGCCGAATAAGGGTTGGTGACGCCAAGTTTATCATTAAATGGTGAGAAGAAAACCCAAACAAGGGTTGGTCACGCTAAGTTTATCATTAAATTGTGAGGTGGTGGCGTAAGTGACATTGAATGCGCTATCTCAGGCACAAATATGCCTTATAAACGTTAACCTGCACGTAACAAAGTCCCTGTAATTCCAAATTCCAAATTTATGAACAGTAATCATTGCGCGTCAATAATCGAGTGCTCTTACCTTACGGTCAAAACCTCTGACCTCCACATGCGTTATCAATCTAGAGATGCCCAATGATATGAGGTGTAGTGTGTCTTTTTACCTTTTTATACATATAAATACGACCAAACATGTGGAACGATATGCTCCGCTCATATTGCAAATACCCTGGCGTCGTTTCCCCAGTTAAGACCCATTGATCGATTGGCGGTTATTCTATTGCTTTGCGTGTAGATCGGGACTGCAAACAGAACCCTAGTTCTGAAACATACAATGGGGCGGACTCCTTGTTGTCTGAAAGTGGGACTCAATAGAGGCCCCTGGACGCCTGAGGAGGATCTTTGCCTCGCAAGTTACATCGAAGCTCACGGAGAAGGCGGGTGGAGAACTCTTCCGAAGAAAGCAGGTTTGTATCCATTTCTCTGCAAAGAAAAAATTTAGATCTCAGATGAGCCTTCCTTCTAGGGTTTCTGATCTGTGTCGATTTTCCTTTTGTCTACTTATTGCATCCGCCTAGGTCTGCTTCGATGCGGGAAGAGCTGCAGATTGCGTTGGATGAATTATCTTCGACCCGATGTGAAACACGGGCACATATTACCCGAGGAGGAAGATTTAATACTCAGGTTGCATCGTCTTCTTGGAAACAGGTAGGGTTTTATCTGCTTATACCTTCAGTAGATTTAAGCTGAAAGCCTTCTCAGATGTATCTGTAGTCTTTTATATTAGATGTACATAAAAGATCATCGTTTTGCAGGTGGTCTTTGATCGCTGGACGTATGCCGGGCAGGACGGATAACGAGGTCAAGAACTATTGGAATACCCACCTCAGCAAAAAGCTTATCAGTCAGGGTATAGACCCGCGTACACACAAACCCTTGTCAGAATCTGAGGACATATGTTCCAGTCCCGGAAATAGCGAATTGAGCCACAAGTCCCAAAAGGAAAACAACGCTGAAATACCAAGAAACGTTGCCGATGGCACAGCTGATTTTCAAGATGCCGTGGCATCAAAAGGAGGAGCAATCGCAGAAGATCAGACATCTGGTAAATCGCCTGCAAATCAGCTTCTTGAATCAAGCCCTTCTCAACCTGCGTCTGTTGCTGTCGATTTCGTGTCTCGGCCTCCTTCGATATCTTCCACGCCTCATTCATTTCAACAGAGTATAACTTCTACTTGTGTTCCCGGAGGCGTGTCGGATTCAGTTGATATTAATCATAATAAGGGATGTAAGCAAATTTCTTTTCCTCTCTTAAACACTGCATGCTTTAATAGTTCGGCACAAGAAGAGGTAGCTCGTGACTATCTCGACCAATATTTGATGAAGAATCCTGTTACAAACAGCAATGATATGATAACGTCCACTGTGAGATTAAGCTCTGCTTTACAAAATGCACCTTTCGTCGGACAATTCGACTCAAATCATGCTTTTATGTCTGGCAATGCATTGCTCAATGAGAAACGTCAGATGTCTCAGAGCGCACAAGCTTTGGAAATGGAACCCCACCCTTCTTTAGTGCATCCTTCTGAGGAGGGCACCTATAATAAACTGAGCCATACAACATGTGCAGTGTCTGATCCAATCACAGCATTCAACTATCAGTATCTTATTTCTCCCACTGCTACTGGAGCAGCCCTTGTAGATTTTAATTCAGATATCTTCCCTTCTTTTGTGGAACCATTCATTAATGAGGAGTTGCAACTCCAAGAACCTAGTGTACAGACATCTATAGCACAGAATATAGAGCTATGCCCATCAAGTCAGCCTAAAGCTGTGAACCTTAGTAATTATGACTTGTGGTCCATGCTGTCTCCAAGCTCACAATACCGTCCCTAAGTGGAGGAGCCTTCGATACTATATATTTGTAAAATATCGTGAAGTGTATAGCAGTCTGTGTTATTGGATTATTCCTTTTGTCATTTATAGTTGATATGATGTGTGCACTAAGAAGTCAATATGGAAGAATGTTTTAATATCTATTGTAGAATAGCAGTTTTGTAATTCATTGTATACAGTTGGCGATGTTGAAGCTATGGAGCTTTGTATTCTTTTGTGTAGCTCAATGCTTTTAGCCCTCTGACAGTATGAGGATATAAATCATTGAATTAGTATGAAAATATAAATCATTGAATTGGCAACTTCATCAGAAATTTTATTTTAGAAAAGTGTATTTGATTTGATTTCTTCCATAAGCTCTTTTTGGGGTTCATATGCGAAACCAGGCCTTGCTAACACACAAACAAATAATGATTAACTTGCATGAATACAATTTTGAAACATATGTAACATATTTGCATAAATCTATTTTAATCCTTCATCTATTAATTATCCAGAGGAATGCATACAATTTAGGAACATATTAGCATATATCGATTAAGTATCCAAATTAGGAATCCCTAATCTATAAATAGACAGAAGAATGAAAATATTTACAGACGAAGAACGCTCGGAATTTAATAAATCCCCATCTCGGGGCTTAATAGATGTCACTTAAAATATTTTGTTCAGTAGGATATTTTTAGGGTTATATACGAAGGTGCAATATCATACTCCTTATAAACAAGGAGGGGCAGCATCTATAATTGGTGATTTTGTCTTGTTTTACAAAGAATTCTGAAACCCACATCTTTCGCAAAAGCTTTGATCCTACCATCATCATAATTTGACAGGAACAATCGAGATTTTGGAATAAATTCAAACAATTTACAATATGTAAAGTAATATGAACGAGTCCATCTAAAGGCAATCACATTTTCATTCATGATTCTGTATTGTACAATCTCTTCAATTTTTCCTTTGGTCTCGATCCTTCCATTAATATTCACATCACATCAGTATCTGCAACAAACAGTCCATTATCAGAGGAAACTTACAGAAATATTAATATTCACATCACATCAGTATCTGCAACAAACAGTCCATTATCATTATCAGAAGAAATTTACAGGAAAGATTAATATTCACATCACATCAGTATCTGCAACAAACAGTCCATTATCAGAGCAAATTTACAGGAAAGATTTCTTTACGTGGTGCAATCAAAAGAAAAAAAACAATGGAAATTCATTCAGACAACATTTGAAATCTAACTCAATTCCAAAACCATATAGTTTCATAAAGAGTAACTAATTGTTTATCCTAATAGTCTTGATCTGAGTATCTTCGTTCTATACAAAATTGCAATTTCCATCCCCATTGGAATTGCATATGACCCCCAATTAACAAATTAATATCGAAATGTATGCACGGAGAATGCAACATAAAATTCTGTATAGTGCTGGTTTCAACCGATTTTTATGTCGATGTGAATAAGCTCTGCCAAAGTTAAGCAATTAGTTCTAGCGATGCATCAGGTCTGGCAGTAGGATTGGTAGTTATTACATGAAATGTGTTTTTATATACAAATGTGCTTTTATATTCAATTTATAACTATCACTAGTTGTTATTGGTGTGGTTTTACTCATGTTTTCTAAAGAAAACTTGGTTATTAGCAAGTAGTTAAGCCAGTAGGGGATAAATTTCCATGCTTAGGGATCTTGGGTATCATTAAATTGTTTTCTTAAAACAACTTGGTTATTAGCAAGTAGTTAAGCCAGTAGGGGATAAATTTCCATGCTTAGGGATCTTGGGTATCATTAAAATGTTTTTTTAGTTATTATGAAGACATGTTTTTGGGTATCATTAATTAAATTTTTTTTTAGTTATTATGAAGACATGTTTTTGGGTATCATTAAAATCTTTTTATAGTTATTATGAAGACATGTTTTTAATTTATTAGAAGCAGTTTTAAGTTTTATTAAAAAAAATTATCCCATCTTAAATTAAAAAATCCATAGCTGAAGTTAATCTTCTACATGAAATAAACATTACTCTAATTACAATTTAATTTTCAGTAATCACTTCAATTATATTTTCACTTATAAATTATTCTTCATAAAACTATTTCTTCTATTTTCGAATAGTTATTACGAAGACATGTTTTTAATCTATTAGAAGCAGTTTTAAGTTTTATTAAAAAAAATTATCCCATCTTAAATTAAAAAATCCATAGCTGAAGTTAATCTTCTACATGAAATAAACATTACTCTAATTACAATTTAATTTTCAGTAATCACTTCAATTATATTTTCACTTATAAATTATTCTTCATAAAACTATTTCTTCTATTTTCGAAAAGGAAAATTATGTGTAGCTTTGAGATCGTTTCTTTTGTGAATTCCATTTTAACTGTAAATATCTGAAACCTCATTACCCGTGCTCATTTCTTTTGGAATTTGTTCAGATGGGAACAAAAGGTAATGTGCGTTCTTCTAATTCTCACTATGATTTAACCAGGGATATCCATGTAATCGCAACGTTGAAGATGATCTGCATCCAGCCATGAGTCACATCCAAATGGTTTTCCCATATCATTTAGTGATCAGTAAGAGAGTTTCCTAAATTAAAATTTTGTTAAAACATTTAATTTCAAACCATCCCCTTAAATTTGTTTAAGATTTAATTTCTAACGATCCCTTTAAATTTTAAAATTGACTGGGATACAAATTTATTTTTTTATACAAAAATTTGAAATTGTTAGATTATATTTATCATTAATTGTATTATCTAAAATTTGTAATTAAATAATAGTTAGCTTAGAACTTCTTTATTTAACTTATAACTCATTAAATAATAACACTCAAACAAATTAAAATAAATATAATAATTAATCTAACAATAATATGTTATTTATATAAATAAATAATCTATTTTTAAATTAAAAAAAAAAACTCTATTCTCACTAATAAATCACTTAGCTATAACAAAACTCCATCATAAAAGTTTTTTATAAAATTAACAATAAATATCACATTATGTTAATTGTGATCTCCTTACCCTGTGTAAAGACATCATTCCTTTTTTTTTTTCTTTGCACGTTGCTCAATATCTCTTCCTCAAGAAAAATCATGCCATATGATTCATTCCAAACCGAAAACCTAGGCCACCAAAAGCTCTCTTATCAAGTAATCACATTCTCATTAACGATGCGAAGTTATCCTCTTAATATTTATGAGAACTTGACTTCCCCAAAAAGGAAGCACGTTTAACATATTATTATTACACATAATTTATCAAGTAATCGCATTCTCATTCACGATGAGAAGTAGTCCTCTTGTTATTTATGAGAACTTCACTTTTCCAAGTTGTTAATGACATTCTTATTAACCATGAAAAGTTGTCCTCTTGTTACTTATGAGAACTTCACTTTTAGAGTTGTGTTGATACCAAGTCTACTTATGAGAACTTCACTTTTAGAGTTGTGTTGATACCAAGTCTACTTATGAGAACTTCACTTTTAGAGTTCTATTGATACCAAGTCAAGGTTTCTAATATTACAAACCACCATGATACATGAATTTTTAATATGAATTAAACACATAAATCAAAGTCTATAATTAAAGTAAAAATCCTAAATTTCAAACTAGCAATAAATAAATAAATAAATAAATATATATATATATATATATATATATATATATATATATAATTGTTGACCAATTTTATGAAGGCCCAATACATTTTACAATAAATTTATAAGAGTGTCCACCAATTTTTAAATAAGATTTAAAACATAGAATACAAAGTGTCAATATTCAATTTTATAACAATATATGTATTTTTAATATGCATTAAGAATTTATACATAAATCAAAGTACATAATTAAAGTAAAAACCCAAAATTTCAAACTAACAAAATATATATATATATATATATATATATATATATATATATATATAAATAAATAAATAATTGTTGACCAGTTTTATAATTTTACGAAGGCCCAACACATTTTACAATGAATTTATAAGAGTGTCCACCAATTTTTTAAATAAGATTTAAAACATGGAATACAAAGTGTCAATATTCAATTTTATAACAATATATGTATTTTTAATATGCATTAAGAATTTATACATAAATCAAAGTCCATAATTAAAGTAAAAACCTAAAATTTCAAACTAACAATAAATAAAT